>JARKIC010002245.1:0-69932 GCA_029378375.1 Mycena olivaceomarginata | reverse complement strand
GCGGTATGCAGGCGGCGGGCAGTGGCAGGATCAGTGACTGGTGTGTAATCAGCGAGATGCGCGAGCAGCAGCACGGTGTGTGAGCAGCAGCCGGAGGAGTAGCGAGCAGCGGCAGGCCCAAATATCGGCGGGGTATGCAAGCAGCGGCAGGATTGGCCAGGAGATAATATGGCACCAAAGGTGCTACCCAGGAACCAAAAGAAGACTAAGGGGCCCAGAATACAGAGTTACAAAGCATTTTTGGTGGTCCCCTAGCCAGGACAGAGCAGCGGCGCAGCGAATGGCGCAATGGTGGTAGAGAGCGATCGAAGCGAAAACACTGATAAATAACAGGTGCAAATACTCTCCCTTCCCCACCAAATCCTACTTTTGGGAACACATTCACATCCCTCCCATGCTTCCCCGAGCTCTAGAACATGGACGGTAAGCAATCGTTTATATCAAACAATGGACCCGATGGTTCAGTGAAGCTACGCGTGAGCCCGGACCAACAACCTTTTTAGGCAGGACGGGCAAGGCACTGCCACGTGCCTGGCAACGGCGGGGGCAACGAGCGCGTGCACACATGCTCGGGGATCATCGGGGATAACCCAAAACATATTTGTTCTCGGTGATGCATCATGCCGCTGTTCTGTTGAGAGTGCGTAATGCATCATGGCATTGTTCTCCCGAGAACAATACAATACATCAGAACCCCACATAGCGCTGGGTATGGACCTGTTTGCTGTCGACAACAACAATGACAAGCTCTTGCTCACTGTGTACAGTACCCCTATAGCCTGCCGAGGTTCCATGGGCTGATGCATCGAACTCACCTACAAACTGTCGGTTTTGATATATCATAGAGCTCCGACCATCGTGGTGGCTGATATATTGTACACCCACAACAAAGCGGTAGACTGAGGTAGACCAACACACGCTGACATGACAGGGCAGACATATGTCTACAGTACCCAGGTAGACTGAGGGTAGACTGAGGTAGACTGATGTACAGGGGGTCTCAACGCAGTGAACCCTCCAAGTTGGGCCTGCGAACACTGACCCTAATTGCATAATTTGGTGAGTTTGCGAAGATTACAACTTCTTGACCCCCAATTCTAACACTCAATTGTGATTAACCGTTCTTTAAGATTTTGCTCATTCGGCTGTGCAATAGCTCCATATGTCCGTTCTCCTTCTGGTTTTTCTCTGCTCCTCCTCTTCCATTAACCCCTTCTGGCCTCAAGCTTCTGTACTTCATTACCACTGCCTTTTCATTTGCGACAGAACAGCTGCCCTGTGCGCAGCCTCTTCCTGACGGGACGCAGTTGCTGCCGCCTACGGCGCAGCTCCATTTGATTATTTGTATGACGCCGGTGGGCCACGTAGTCCGGCTGACTGTGGAATTATTATTAACTGCTCTTCAATGACTCGATAGTTTGGCGGTGCAATTGCTAGCTGTATCCTCTTTTTCTTTCCTCTGCTTCTCATCTGCAGAGCCTGCTTTCCTGTTCCATTTGGGTACCCACGGCATTCAAGCACGATTGCGCTCCGGTGACCATACACAACTCTATCCAGCAAACCCGCAGCGGATTTCTCACCGTCCCGCAGCTATTCTTTCGCCTGCTCGAGCTGTCTCACTGCGGCCGAATCACTAAGGCACAGATAAAAGGACCAGCAACCTCACCCTTTCCATTTACTCCCCTTTCCGCTCCCTAGTGATTTGTCGCGCCCTGGCCCGCAATTTTCTGGCTTACTTCAACTGCCCGCTGGCATTTTACCGCAACCATTCTGCTCTTCTGCATTGGGATTCAACAATATCTGTATCATGTAGGCCCGCTACAAAATATAAATCGTTTCCTTGCCATCCGCTCGTCCTGTGTTCAAGGCCATATAATTTCTACACCCAACAGTGCTCAATGTGCACGCGATCATCTGTGGGCTTCATTCAGTCCATCCGCTCGCCGGCCGCAGTTGAGTTCCTTCATTTTTAGTGTCCCAGTACATTCTAATGCAGTGCTCCCGGGCTCGTTCCTCCATTGGCGTCGCACCATGTTTAACCCCATTACCAGCTGTCACATTGAGAGGCGGGAGATTTTCAAGACCGTGGTGCCCATTTGAGCGGCAATATTATTACAGTGCTCACTCAATTCTGGGAAATGGTTCGTTTTCTGGCTGCTTTCCGCCGAGTTCTTCACTCGTATCTCAACTTCCTGTTGTCTAGATTTGTCCCGGTCCCTTTTCCTGATTCTTCCTGTTACACAAGAGAATTTCCCGCCCATCTTGAAGGTTCAACAGGTGGACCGCAACCGTTACATGTGTGATACGTATTTCTTTTGATCCCCTTCACAACTACGCTGATCGAATCAGTTAATTTTTTGCTTCTCATCGTCGAGTATCTATCACGACATTGTATTCCTTTTATGTTATTTATTCTTTTCGCTTTTCGCCTCTGTTTACCGGAGCGAAGCGGAGGTCCATCTTGTATATGTTAAGGGAGTTCACGTCACGTATTGAACATATAACAAATGTGTAATTGGGGGCAATACTGAACGGATACAGCGAAATATTCAGGGAATCAATGGTTCCTTCTGTTACGTTACGCAGGAACGGCTATCGCCTTCGATTGGCCGACTGCGAAGGGGTCGCCGTAATAGATCTCAACGAGCTTCCACCCTCCCTCAGCCAGGAGTTCTTTCAATTGCAACACGGTGCGCTCTTGGCCGTTGAAGAGGCCGAGCATCTAAGGAGCCATTGAGTAGGGATTGTCATTAGGACAAAAACTCACGTTGACGTCCATGAAGTATGCAATCGAGCTGGCCTGGCCAAGGTTGGGAAGGAGAGGCGCGGGTGGGGAAGGCCGTTCCGTTCCCGGGATACCCTTGGTCGACGTTTCCTCGCACGCGTACGAGATGATATTATCGACTATGAGCAACTTGGTATCGTTGGCCGCAGCCTTGCGAAGGTGGCGGAGAATTTTGAGCGAATATTCGTTTGACCAGTCGTGCAGAATCATGCGGAGCAAGAAGACGGTGACCTTCCGCGCAGGCTGGGGCGTGAAAAAGTCGTGTGCTAGGTATATTGATTTTAGGTCGTGTCGACTGATATGAGCTCAACAAATCTCGTACTTTCGAGCAGAACCTGGCCGGATTTAACATATGCGGGCATCTCTTTGGTCCAAACCTACATGTCGTTATCAGCGTCGACTCTATCATCAGCAAAGAAATTGAACCTCTAGTCCTTCCTTGGTCACGGGAGCCCTGTCCTGGACCACAAACGAAAGCTGCGGATTCTTCCGCGCAACGATCATGCTCTGGGAGCCCACACCACCGCCCACGTCAACCACCAGCGAGCCCTGGGGATACTTCTCCCAGTCAAACCCTACACAAGATCGTATCGTCAGCTCGGCCCCGTGAGGTAAATGAGTGGGCTAAACCGTGCAAAATCGCATCTGGAACTGCCATAGCAGTCGCCCCAGCAAAGCCAAGCCCGAAACGAGACATGCGGAACTTTTGCTCGGGAAGGTCGAAAAATCCAAACATTGGAAGGTCTGTTTTGAATGCCTTGTTGAAGGCAGTGTTGGTGGGCGCATTGGAATGGCTATCCTTGGGATCGAGCATGACCTCCGGGAGAGCACCAGAGGAAAGGTAGCTTTCGTCTGTCCTATTAGCACACCACGTGAGTCTATGCTCGCAGTCGGATGCATTGAAAACGAACAGGTGCTCAAGGAGCGCTCCGAAGGCAATGGTCCCTTCGTATTTAGCTGCGGGGCTAGAAAAATTGATCAAATTCCTGTATGCGTGACCTAACTTAACACGTACTTTGCGAGGATATCCTCCACGTTTTTCCCGGTGTCGAGCATGCACGACAGCCGGTTGTGGGCAAATACGTCAGGAGATACCTCAACGAAAACATGATTAGTGGCCAGAACACGCAGAATACGAGCCAATTTCGAAGGGTCGGTGTTCGTCGGTTTCGCAATTTCCTTGACGTGTTTGCCCTATTTTTCAGAAGGGTTTTGCGAGTTATTATCGCCGCAATATCATAGAGTTGACCAATACCTGGGGACCGGCCGTGCGGATGATTTCTGCCGTGTGTGTAACCACCGCAATCCGCAACGCGGTCGAGATGTGGTACTGTTGGTACTTCAGGCTCGCGTAGGCAAAACTATAGCTGATGTACTATCCTGCAACGCGTTTGCAATCATGGTTAGAGGCGGCGGGCGCACAATGGAGATTAACTGCGCTGCCGCCGCCACAATACTGGCGCCAGCAAGCTGAACCTCAGGAATGTTCCTGCCGGCTTCAGAATCCGGGGTGAAAGGCACAGTGCGAGGAGAAGGATAGACTGTCGACGCGGCCTTCACAGATGTCTCAATACTTGCGATGGACGCGTTGATGATTTCAGCCAGAGCTTTGATTTCTGAGATGCCGTCTGCGGGGAGTGTCAATGTAAGACAATCGCCAGGTGAATGGAGCTGACCCATGGGTAGTGGTTTCTGTGGATCTTTTGGGCGGAAGTTACGCAGGAAATTTTTGAGGGGGTTGTGAGGCATGCGCTTTGTTGGTTGAGAGTGCTTAAGTATATCACAGGGCGACGGGGGGTATCCTCGACAAATAGCCCGAAAGTGGCCTGAGCGGCAATCCTAATTTCCCATGAGATGCTCTTAATGGAAGTTTTGGCTTCCATGATAGATTGCCGCACTTTGCCCTGAATGAATCACCCTCTTTTTAAAATTACGGGTGTCCGGCGCCTTTTTAAACTCCGCCATCAGCTCTAACCTTTTTCGTCGAGCTCTCTGTTTCCACTCATGCCGTGCCTGCCGCGGCCGCGTAAAATCCCATCATCACTCAATGTGTACAGCCTCGGCAAGTCCAGTAAAATGGGTCGTCTTGAATGCTCAGTCCCTGAGTTGAATTTATTTTGATTAGATTTTCAGGTACAATCCATCTCTGTAACAGTTCCAGTTCACACCAGAGGAAGGGGCGAGGCTGCGAAGCTGCGAAGCTGCGAAGCGGCCGAGCAGCCGCTTGTCCAAATCCGAGCGACGGAGGCACACAAACTCTCCCCGAGGTCGATCACACCCTTGATGACTCAACCGCCACAGAAGTGGTGATGCGGCGTTTAGACGTCAATTGCGGGGAATAGAAGTAAAATAGAAGCATTGCATACGAACTCGATTGAAAGATGGATGACCTTGATTTTCTCTCAACATAGCCTCCACGACGATCGTATTCCGGAAGGAAATCTCCAAATGCGAAAACGGAGAGTTGTGGAGCTTTCGTCGGCGTCCTAACTGACTGACATTTCGAAGTTTCAGACCAATGCCCACCGTGGAGCTTCCCAGTTTCACAGCACTGATCTTCTTGCCCCCATGATCAGTGCTGGAAACGAACTAGTCGCGAGTCCACCAATTGACGACCTCCCGCATTGACAATCTCCCGCACTGACGATATCCCGAATTGCGAATTGATGTTCTCCCGCCGGGAGGTCGCCAACAAAAGGCGACAGATCCCTGGATCTGGCATATTGATCCGAAGACCCCCCTCCCAGTGGCTTGCCGATTTGGCTCTGCTGGGCCAGGTCGAATAATCCGGCTTGAACTTTCATTAATGATCCTGGGCCCAGAATTGGCTCGACCGATCTACAATTCCATTACTCGGGCGTTCTGATCCCTGCACCGGCGAGATGCTTGCGACAAACGACCAGAGCGCGAAGACCCCTGATCCAACACCTCCTGGAAGCCTTGCTCCGGGAGGATCCACGTCGCAGAATGTTTCCATAGCCTCCGGAACCGTGTACCGTGTCGTACGGTCCATCGACAGGGAAACAGTTACCTCGGCTCTCATCCGTACAGTGGATGGCCAAGATGTGTGCTTGGACCACATCAAGCTCATTGCTGGTACTGGTCAGCTCCAGTGATTCCCTTCGTCGCCCCTAGTTGACATTCGCGGCACAGATTGCACGGAAATCACCCAGGCAGGTTTCAAATGGTACAACTATTCGTATCCTCTCTGAGAAGTGCGAGGCCACGGTCGACCGAATAAAACTTCGTGCGATTCCGTAGTTTTGGCATTTAAATGTTGGTCCTGACCTTGCCGCGTAGGCAACACAATCGTATATCCAGTATCAGCGAGCCCCACCCGGCGTCGTCCCCGGCAATTTTATTGCGATTGGCGACTCTCAAATGCACCTCAATCCAATCTACGCGTGGGTTACAGCTTTCTTCGAGCCTGGGCTCTGCTGACGAGCCTATAGTCAAGGTTTCGCCAAGATCATTCTGAATGGGCTGACATTGAATCATCTGTTGACCTCCGTCACGAATGACATTCCTCCCGATTTTTCCGCGCATTACTTCAGAAAAAATGCACGCCATACACATGCTTTGTGGTAGGCCTCTGTTGGCTATCGCCGTACCAATACTCATCGTACATGTGGACTACCAGGGACGCCACAAGATTACACGGTGAGTCCCATGTGTATTTATATGGGATCCTTGTTTATGCAACAGATTACGCTTCCCCTGGGTGAGCCCATGGCCGGAGAATCCAAAGAAAAAGGGCAGATAATGCGTTGGTTGGAACTCAAACTGTTGTCCGCCGCAGTAAAAGTGAGTTTGGTTTTGACCTGGGGCCTGGGTATGGCACCGGCAATTGACTCGCAACTTGTTCTCAGGATGAAAGTGTCGCGATTGCACTGTGGCGCGTCCGTCATCTCCTCGCCAGCGCAAAAGCCCTGTTGGCACCGAGGCTGCTGTGGAAGATACTTGTCACGCCTTCAATGTTCTCGTGAGATGCTGCATGGCAAGCATCGCCGGCGGATGTTTCTGGATTCCCCAATAGCAACTCATGTATTGCTGTGTGCAGTATGAATTCAATCATGGAAGGCTCGAATATCAGAGCGCTTGTTAAAGAGGCTCCCATTCCAACTGATGGGAAATGATACTTACCGTTGGAGCAGTCGATTATGCGGCACAGCCGGGTATACAGCGCAAGTTACACGGGTACAACCGCGGGTACCGCAAGATCAACCCGTACCCGTACCCGCCGAAACCGTACCCGGCGCGGGTTGGGTACAAAACCCGCGGTTCCTCGACCACCGCGGTTCCTCGACCACCCGCGGGTCGTCCAACCCGTCGGGTTTACCTGACGGAATGAAGTAGAACTCAGCTATATTTTTTAACATGACTACTTCTCCACAATCTCAACCTCATTATCAGTGTTCATCTCGATTACCTCTGACGGAGAATTGTGCCCACGGGCGTAAGAGGTACACCATAACCATCAGGAAAATTGGTTGAGACAGGACAGGTAATTTAGACCCGTACCCCTGTAACCCGTAGATTTCGATCCAATGCTGATGTGAAATGGAGAAATCCAGGCCGAAAAAAGCTCCCGTGAACTAGTTGCTCAGAATAGCCGAAAAGGCGCGGGTTTACGGGTCGGGTAGGCGGGTTTTGCGGGTTCAACACCCCTCAACCCGCACCCGTACCCGCCCATACCCCGGGTACAAACCCGCGGATGAACCCGCAAACCCGTGACCAACCTTAAGCGTAACTGGCATTTGCACCCGGGCACGCTTGGGGTCGCCGCTCAACTCAGTCAACTCTTGCGATGCCATCGCAATGCAAAGTTATCGTGGTCGGAGATCTGTTCGAAATTCGGATAGTCAAACTGGTCGTGATCATATTCTAATGGGAGAAGTCAGAGTTGTCGATTCTGAAATCAATTCTGAATCGATTCTGATGCCAGAATCGACCGAGAATCGAAACAGAACCGTTTTTCCTCCTCTGGAGAAAGAACAACATCAGAATCGACTCCAGAATCGATGATTTTGATTCTCAGTCCCAACAAAAACCGACTGCGGTTCAATGCCGGACTCCGAAGTGGACCAAGATCGAAATCAGAATCGACAACAGAATCGATTCGGAATTCCGTACTCTGGCTTCCCCTAATAATGGCTATCCATCTGCGGAATGCGTTTCATACCGAAGGCGAGTTATTTTAGAGGGTGGCTGCCGGGGATGCCGGAGTTACCTTGGCAAGAGCTCGCCGTCCTCCAACTAGCATTGATCCGGCACAAGGCTCGGGTAAACCGTCCCCCCAATCACCGCTAGCTCGTATAAATTCGGGCTGGCCGCAAGTCTTGTTAACTTTAGTTGATGAAATGGCAGACTCTTCCATCAACATGTCGGCCCTCGTGGCCTTCTGGGTAATCGCAGTTCTTTATGGTAAGTGCACGATGTTCACATCGAAGCCATTCTGACTTGTTGTTTTGTACTTAGGAATGAAGTATGCGCACTTGTCACACACCGAATTAATTCTTACGTTGACCAAGTGTCGTCCTCTTTGCGTGTGCTGTTCGAGTCCTGTACAATCGTGGAATTATTGGGTTTAATCGGTTTGTGTCCTTCCGAGCCGCTGATTCAACTTAAAATTGAGGAGCTGGCAAATAGTGTCATTTTCGCCGTAGCGACCATCCAATTTATTCTGGCAACGGCTCATAACATCGCGTGCCTCGCTCAGCTCATCAAGGGCTTCATTACTGACGGAAATATCCCGGATGGGCCCTTTCTCTACTTCCTGAACGTTGGAAGCACAGAACATGTTCTCCAAGAAGGGTTCTATGTCACAAACGTACGGCTAGCAATTCCCTGTGGGCTGTCTTCTGATTAGCCCCCAGAGTATCATTGGAGACGCAATCTTGGTAGATTTCTGTCTCATTCTGAGCATCTTTCTAATGAAAACGTGCAGGTGTGGCGGCTTCATATGCTGTGGAAGCGCAATTGGTTTATTTCGTCGCCTTTTGTGAGTCGTCTTGTCCGAGTCTCTCCCACTTATTTGATTAACTATGGTACGGGAAGATCATCCTACTGGCAGCGACCGCAAGTCAGTCATTCACATACTGAAGTTCCTTCAGATTTGACACGGCTTCAGCTTGCTCATACATTGGGGTTTCTCGTCTCGCCAATTTTTCTCCGCTTGAGCCGCTGTTTTTAGAGTCCCTCGCGCATTGGATATTATCCATGTGGTCTCTTTCCTTGGCAACCCAGGTCTGTGCCACAACCCTCATCGCCTATCGGATCTGGGTCGACAGACTGCCCGGCATGAGACATCCCATGCTTGTCTTTTGGATGATCGTGGAATCAGGGGCGCTCTATAGTTTTACGACTGCGACTACTTTGGGTCTTTATGTGCAGACGAAGAACGCGGGTGCTATCCCAGGCGGCGCTCTAGGTCAAATCAGCGTGCGTATTCCGAGTATTCCGTCGATTCAACGCTTACATCCGGTCAAAGGCCCTCATTCCCACATCTATCATAGTACGAGTCGGACTCGACAGAAATTCGACCATGGCATCGCTCCCGTCGTTTTGTGCCACCCGTCCCTTCACTCAGGACTCCCAAGGTGGGAGATTTGGCCGTGACGATCCTGCGCTGGTCAAGATCTCGCGCCAGGTGGTGAGTTGTGCTTCTACGCTCGGCAGCACAACATCAATTTGAATAACATGCAGTCCACTCCCGACCACACAATGACCGGCTCCGGCTCCGACGGAAAGGACAAGATGTTGGTTTGAAGATGTGGTTTGCCCCAGCCAAAATTTGGGCCCTTCTCTTCATAAGCTCTACCGCCTGTATTACTCGCCTTGATTCAAACCAAAATTGTTCGGGGATCCCCACATCGAAAATTCCAAACTTGTGAATCTACGGTCGAAGTGGTAAAGTATATGTTTCGTACGATGTGAATGTTTCCCCGTATGGAGAAACAGGATGTCAACCATTTGAAACTCGGCAAGCCATCGATGGTCAAGATAGGCATTCGACGAGAACATGGCGCGGTAGAGGTGCAAGTGAGCCCGGTGACTTAAATCAGGACGTGACCGATCTCTGGGCCGTGCAAGAGCTCAATCGCCGAACTTCAATCACGGAGCTATTGTCAGCGCGCGGAGCGACTAAGACTAACCAATCGCACGATATTTGATCAGATCCTTTCATGCGCCGGAATGGGCTAGCTCCCATATACATAAGCTCCCTATCTCAGTAGCGTTTTGATCCCGTCGCCTGAGATGCTTTTCTCTCCAATGTCCAGTTCACGTCTGCATTTTCGGTATATGAAACCTTGGGTGAGTTAGACTAGAGAAATCACACAAATAACCAGAGTCAGCGGATGACAAGGTACAACTCGCGCGCTGGGACAAGCCTTCCGGAGCGCTGCTCATTCTATGGCCATTCGGTAAGGGCTGCTCTTGGGGGTTCAGTTTAGCTTTGACTTTCAAAGTGCAGTGTGGGGACTGATCATGGCAACCCGTGGCCTAAAGATGGAGCCTCTGGCAATCTGGCGATATCTTTCCTTGGGTTGTATATGGTTTTTTCGCCCTTCGTAGGTACGCCTGCAATCTTAAACCGCGAACAAGCGCTTACGGTATCCCTTTGCTTTAAATTACAGTGCGTCACCTCTAAATCCTGTGCGAAAGCCATCTCACTAAATCCTCAGGTGCCGGCTGCATATGGAATGATATTATCGACAGAAATTTGGATAAACATGTTGGTTAGTACTCTTGCTTGCTCCGCAAATTTACTGTCCGCCGTAATACTGTTAAAGAGAGGACCAAGCACAGACCAATGGCGGATGGTCGTATATCGGTCCCGAGGGCCTTAGTTTTCCTCTTCTTCCATCTGCTCTTCTTGGTGGTCGGCTTAACGAAATGTGGAAATCCTGAGTTGTGAGTGAATTGCTTGGGTCATTATTCCCCAGACCTTAAGATTGACAGAACGGGTTTGGGACTTATGACGATATTCCCCCTGGCTGGTGGGTATCCGTTCATCAAGCGCATATCAGACTGCCCCCAAGCCTGGTTAGGTACGCCCAAAGTGCATTAGGGCCAGTTTGTATCGCCAGTTCATGGCCCATTATACACAGGTGTCGCCTTCAATACAGGGACGCTCATCTCGTGGGCCTGGTTGACAGGCACGATCTCTAGCAGCGCAAAAGCTCTGGCCGTCGCGGCGTGGTTGTGAGTGTCTCGCTTCCCTGAGGAGCGTTGTTTTTGTTTTGACAGTTCTGTGAAATTAAGTTGGACTATGTGGTACGGTGAGTGCCGTTCCCCCAGCTCGATTGACAACGGTTGACAAAGACTTCCTGTTCAGACACAATCTATGCTCATCAAGACAAGCGGGACGACGTCAAGATTGGGATTGGATCCACTGCAGTGTTATTTAAATCCACCACGAAATCCAAGCTGCTGCTTCTGTTCCACGCCGTCATGTTCACGTTATTCCTTGCCTTGTCTGGCAGCCTAAACGGAGTGCAGCCAGCGTCCAGCCCCTACTACTTAATTAGTGTAGCTGGGTCTGGGATCTTTCTTGCGACACAGCTGTGGTATCTGGATCTGGACTCTCCTGCATCGTGTTGGACGGCGGTGCGGCCTATTCGTTTATCCTCATCATTTCCGTTATCTCACGTCGCATTAGTTCGGTTGGAACGCATTTGGTGTTGGGCCAATAGTTACAATTGGGATGGTTGCAGATCTTGTGATGGTGGATCACATCTATCAGTAATCAAGATTCGAACCAAGTAGTGTGAATATGGAATTGATACAGTCTTCTACCAGCAGTTCGGAAAAAATGGTCACCAGAAGTGCCATCAGCATTTTCTTGGCTTCGGCACACATGGGATGTAGGGCTGGCAACCGTAACCATGTAAGCACGGAATACGGTACCGTATTACGGTCACGGTTCCGTCACCGTGCAGCTCGCGCGCCTTTCGTACGCGGTACAGGCACAGCTCGTGAATGAGCCGTGTTGACCGTGTCTGTGGAGCCGTTATGGCCGTCTGTACGGCATCACGGCTTGGGGACGAAATGGAGTTGCAATAGAGGTTATTAGCAGCCGGTATCACTTTGATAAGTTTGGTTTTGTGGGGCCTTTTGATTCAAATAAAATTCGGGTTTTTGTGGAGCCATAAATCACCACGGCATCTTCAGCACAATCCCCTTCCGTTCCAAAATTAACGTGTCTCACAGTGGCAGTAGCACAATTACCTCCAACGAGTGCCAGATGCTTCTTCAGACCATCGGCTTTTATGCCATAGCATACTCTTTGTTCTGGACGCTCTCGACAATGCTGCCTTCTTTTACTGGTGATCATGGTGAAAGGCGAGACACGTTGTTGCGTTGTGTTGTTACGAAGCACCACATCTTTTTCCGCCCCTGACATGACCATATCCCCGTAATGACCGTAATTTTACGGTCACCGTACCATCCGATACTCCAAGTCATTGCTTCCTGGTCGTAATCCCACGGCTGTACTCAGCACAGCCGTGACTGTATATGGTTCGGTTGCTAGCCCTAATGGGATGGCACACTAGAGTAAGTCACTCATGATCAATAGACACTGGGGGCAAAAAGCAACATATATGAAAACCATATGTGTTAAATGCATATGGTCTGCAGGTAAAACAAATGTCACAAAGCTGCCTTCGACAGACAAAGGGCAGCTTTGTTGCATGCTTTGTGCTCCTGTGTGGGGGAACAAAGCATATGCCAAAGGTGGCCTTTGAAAGTCAAAGGCCACCTTGTGCATGGTGCATCAAGTGCAGACCATATGTGTTTAACACATATGAAGATCATATGTGTCAGTGATTGCCCCCAGTGGGAGCACATTCTAGAACAGTCAATGAACTGCTACTGCTACCTGCTACGCACCCACCGGGAGATGATCGCAATCACATAATGATGAGTACGACGAGTATTTTTCGGAAACCATAGGAAGTGGTGTCCATTTGACACAAAATCATTCCCGGAAAGTTTTCAACTGAGTCCCTGGCTTTGTATAGAACTGCACAGCTGCGCCCTGTGAATCACGAACCCCGGGCGCCAGACAGAGGTACAAATCTGCTTGGAAGACAATCCCCCGTTGACAGTTCTCTGTTGTGCCTGAATGTGTCTATAGCATCCGATGAAGCCGGCCCACAGACTGCAATCTCACCACTTAGTGGTTTTCAAGAAGCGAGGTACGAGCTTCATTCGTCGTAGCGTGGGTTCCAGCTGTTCTATAGAACTCATGTATGGAGTACGGGTCCGGCGTGTTCTTGCCTGAACCGGGCTGGATTCCGCTGGAATGCATCGGCTAGCTACCTATCCCATCGCTTCTCACTGAGCAGGAATCGAGTCATGGACTTCATTCTGGTGCCCGTTCTAATAGAGCCTCACACGACAAGGGATAGACGGGATGGAGCGCACACATTACTGTATATGAGGCACTTCACGTTTATGTGCGCTTGCGGCCAAACACATGCAACATGATCCATGCAGCATATCATAAACGCGGTCAGACTGAGTCTCGCAAACAGATCCCGAATCAGTCTGTCCGATTGGCGAGGAACAACGAGCTATAGAACCAAAAACAGGACACTGGGAGCCGACCAGAATTCCTCAGAATCTGATGGCCTCTGGATAGTGGACGTCGCATACAGCTTTAAGATCCGCAAGTTCTATCGCATATTCTCCGACAGGGGCCGTCATGCTGTTGCATCAAGTCACTGAACCCGAGAGCCACGGTAGTTGAGTTCCGTGTATCTGATCAGTCGCTAATATTGCGAGTTCCGACTGGATGGCAGCTAATTGGGGGTGTGATGCGCGTGATCTTTAGGTGCCGCTGGTTTCTGGGGTAAAAACTTCTGGCATCGGGAGGGTCTGCTTCTGTGGCGATTGATTCATGCAGAATGATCAGCATCTCCTGAGATGTGTACCAAATCTTCGTTGATTGTTCATCCATTCAAAGATAGGCAGAGTTCAGTCGCGACTCCAAGATTCCCTGCTTAGCACTTACCGAATTTCATGGGCTCAACTACCACAGATGTACTCATCATCGGTGCAGGACCCGCTGGCCTTTTGGCAGCCCTGGCCCTGGCAACTATGAAAGTCGAAGTCCGAATCATCGACAGAAGGTGAGAGTCCACATTAGACCTACAAGGACGAGCTCAGTGCCCTTAGACTCCAGGATGAAACCTCGGGCCAAGCTGACGGAATCCAACCACGCATGCATGAGATATGGGAGAGTTTGGGCCTCGGAGCGGAACTCAGAGAACGCAGCGAACATGTTTACCGAATGGTAAACTCCATAGTCTTTTACTCATGAGACTATACACTTATAGCCCATGGAAGGTCACCTACACACCCAGGGAGGATGGGAAGGGCATACAGGTATCTCCTTGTGATCACTTAAGTCGTTCGTGACAGATCAACATTCCATTTCAGCTCAAGAGCCATATGCACAATATGCCCGTGAGATTGGCAAGATTTCAGTACGAGGTAATCCTCTGCAATTCGTAGCTGTTACATCCGCTAATGCACCCTTAGATCTTGGCTCGCATTGATATCATTGAGGAGATGCTCAGTGATAGACTCAAGAGGGCAGGTATTTCAGTGGAGCGCCCCACTGTGCCAATCTCCCTGGAGGTCGAAACTGCCCGTGATGCCCCAGTCAAAGTATCTCTACCACTAGCAATTGGTTCAACGTTATTTAATGCCGCCTCATAGGTAACGGTTGCGCGGCTGAATGAGGATATTCTCAGGAGCCAGGGGATCTCGCTGGAGGAGCGTGGAGATCCCCAGTCCATCCTTGGCCTGGTAGACACAACTGAGCATATCTCGGCCAGGTTCGTGATTGGATGTGATGGTATGTCCTTCGCTGAATACCGTCCATTTAGAAAAACTCACCGGAGCCAGGGGGGAAGTCTTGGACGCGCAAACGACTAGGAATAAAAATGGAAGGAAACCAAACAGGTAGTTATCAATAAAGAAGGAAAACTGTCAGCCGCGTCTAACCTTTGAGAGAGACATAAACTGGGGCGTTGTGGATTTCACACCGAAGACAGACTTTCCCACCCCGCGAGCAAAAAATGTCATACAATCGCCTCTGGCCGGAGCAATGGGGGTAATGAGTGCCACCATCGACTCCCATCATGACTTATTCACGAATCCACTTAGTATCTCCCGCGGCCGAACGGCTGTGCGCGAGTATATCTTATGATGGATGCCGAAGAGCAACATTCCCCGGAGTCAGAGGTCCTAGACAAAATCAAGGACGTGGGTATCTTCTGCGTTGTGTAAAAAGTTAACTCTTATTGATAGCACTCAGAAACTTCGCTCCGGATTTGCTCCTTATCATATGGAAATTGAAAACATGACCTGGTGCGCAATTTTCAGAGGTAAGCGAATCAGCCGGACACTTTTGGGCGGGAGTTTGATGTGGCCAACATCCAGCATCCCAGCGGACGGCAGAACGTTTCTCGGGCCATGGTCGCATCTTTCTGGCCGGAGATGCCTGTGAGGATAAATGCTTAGTTTGAAATCGATAACCTCATACACTCAAGGCCATACCCACTCGTCTAAAGCCGGTCAAGGTGCCAATGCTTCAATGGCAGATACCTTCAACCTTGGTGAGGCCGGAGAAACCGTCGTTACCAAGCTTCACTAAGCATCTTCCGTCAGCGTGGAAGATCGGATATGTGGTTCACCACAAGGCGGATTCTGTATACCTATGAAGAGGAACGGCGGCCTCCCAGTCTCGAGCTCATTGAGCTTGCTCGCAAAATTTTCAGGCTTTTCAGCGGGGGATCTTTTTCTCCTGAAGAGTATGCGAGGTACGGATCACATGCATCAACCAAAAGATTGAACTTGAGCCCTGTACCCCAGGCTGTGGAATGAGCAGATCATTTTGCGTCGTGGGTTCTCAATATTCGTTTCGTAGGGCAACCGTTCACTGGGCATGCAGGGGAATTGGCATCCGCTACGTCTCGGGGCTTACAGACGGTTCAGGACAGTTGCTTGCCACGGGATTGATTATAGGAGAGCGTCTCCCATCAGCAGAGGTCGTCTGCACCAACAATTGGCGGCCAATGAACCTCCACGACATCTGCCCATTTGACGGAAAGTTTCGACTTTTCATATTCCCGGGAGATGTGCGCGAGCAATGCTCAAAAGATGAGCTTGCAGAATTCAGGCATGCGTGCGCAAGCACGCGCTATTGCGCCGGAAGTCTAATGGAAATGGTGGAGACCCATATCATACTGGACAATGATAGTTCAGTGGTAGTCGAATCCATGCCAGAGGCAATGTTGGCCCTTCATGGATACCAAGGGTACCAAGGGTAAGAAATCTCTTCGTGATGTGTTTGTTGCTTTGCCTGCTCATCACTCCTTACAGGCTTTATTTCGGTGGTGGCGATTCGGGCTGTCTGGGCTTGTACGAGCGATTTCAAGTGTCGTCTAGGCATATAGCATTTTTGGTGAGACCCGATAACCATATCGCGGCGATCACGAGGATGGATGAGGTAGGGGCAAGTACACTAGATAGCTACTTTGCGTCGTGGATTAACATTGAGTAGATAGTGACGTTATCATGTACTGTACTATTTCATTCAATTTCTTGTCACGTGTCACACCCACTTTTTTTTTATTGCGGCAATAATTTTTTCTCAATTTGTCGGATTTCTTTTGAATTTTAATTGTATCAAAAATTCCGAATCGAACGCGAATTGATTCACAACAGTACACTACTACTGTTGTGCACTAGACGTCCAAGAATATGATCAAAATGTGACACAATTTGAAATCAAGCTGACGTGGTATCAAAGCCCGTGGTCAGCGGAAGCCGTGGACTCTGCCAGAGGGTCCACGGTGGAAGGGGAAGAGGAGGCAGAATGTCCCAAACCTCTCTCACCATCAAGCATCCACCTTAAACACTCCTCAAAGAAAGAAGAAAAAAGCCCGTGGTCAGAGGCAATTATGAGTCGCTGCAAGGAGTCGACCGAAGGTCAACGACGAGCGGCGTCTTCTGGACCACTCTGCTCTTTGTAATTTACAAAATGTGTCCATGAACTCTTCAACTGTTTGTGCCCCGCCGCTTGCCGGCCTCTTACCATCATCGAAATAGTACAGTACTCCTCTACTGTAGCATTTCGTTCAATTCGTTTGGCCTGTGACCTGTGACACCTAAAACCGAACTTAGGTTTTCGTGGATCAGCCCTGGGGACTGTGACACGAAAAAAAATTCGTGTTTTTGTCGGGAACACCCAAATTCGGTCCCTCAGGCTAGACCTACCCAACCGTGTCCGCAAAGGTCGGCAACAGAAAGCCAAGACTAGTACGTCCGGTGTTAGGCTTGTTTCGACGGGTGACACGGAGGACCTCGATGCGGAGGTTGCAGTCGAGGTCCCTGCCGATGCTGAAGCAATTCCAGAGGGAGAGAACAAGCGCAAGCGCCGCCCCAACACGAGATATGCTGATTTTTGGCGGCACGCAAATGACATGGATGAGGATCTGATTTTACCCGGGATTTAGTACTAGTATACTTACAGTCTTGAATGAATCTAATCTCAGCGACGAATCGTCCGGGTGAGCCGTCCAGTAGTGCCAGCGTTGAGTGGGAGAGAGCGGGATTTACTCCCGATCCCGATCATGTCAACGAACGACATGGCAGTTTGATGTCAGTCGTGTGAGCCCCACAGGACCCCCGGAGAAGAAAAAATGCATTTTTTGCCTCATTTTGCGCGTTTTTGTGACTTTCTTTGCAAGTTCGTGGTCGGCCCTCGGTGGCCCGTGACATCCACGAAAATATTCGTGGATTTGGGGGCCTGTGACCCGTGACCACCGAACTGAATAAAATACTACAGTATGTTCTGAGTCAGCTGACCCGTTTGAATTTGCATTGCAGTCTTGCAATCAAATCAATTTCAGAGAAGTACTTATCTGTTGGATTATCAACCGAAGCACCCATGCACTGCCTCTTGGCTGTACGGGCGCTGGCGCAGAGACCGTTACCGCCGACCATTCCACTCATCCCAACTCATTTGCTGTTCGTTCCCTTGGCACCTTAGCTGTACTGACTCCTACTTATTCATATGTGCGCTGTTTCTCTGTTACGGTTACTTACCCCTTTTGGTACATATGTTGTATTTAAGCTGCCCCGTTGAATCGATACCTCTGCGCGTTTGCAGAGGGTCACTGTGCATCGGGCCGATTTCCAACATTATCAACCAACTAGTTTCAGTAAATTTTGTGCCAGAACAAGGAGCTTGAACCATGCAGCTTCCGACTGAGTTTCTGGTTCTTCATCAGGCTTGACTATGAATAGTCCTGGCCCCTAAACAAGAGCAGCGCATAGTGGTGCTCAAAAGTTCGCTACGTTCATCCCTGGGTTACTGTCAGGCCCGGAACCGTTGTTCCGTTCCTTCCGGCCGCCGCGCGGCGGCGGTCGCCGCACACCTTGGCAACGCCTACCTTACGCCCTGGATTGGCGTGTGACCCGCGGGTTGATTTATATCCCGTTAATCTCCCCAGATGCCACCGCTTTCCCGATCTGTACGGTCCGTGACTGTCTTCGGCGTACACCTGGTCGACAAATTTTCTCACCCACGGAGACCCCTTGAACGAGCTTCAAAATACCGGAAAGATACAAAGCTGATTTCTTTCAAACCCTAGTTCCGTCCATGGAAAGTTCCGTACGCGATTTGCGCTCATAGAAGGGTGAATGTTCAACTGGTTTTATGATGATTCACGATTGCTTCTCCCGCACCACGGGACAGGGTCGATCTGCCAGAAACACACTATTTCCGTATTTACCTCATCATTCTTCGATTGGATCCACTGTTGTCTAGCCGCAGCTGACTGGGAACGCGGAAAGTAGTGCATTGCCTGTGAAATCATCCCCACATAAGTACGTGTGACTCGGAGTGTCTTGATTTTGCCTGCTTTAAATGCTCATTGATCTCATTGAGCTTCGCGTTGAAAATGGCGTCCCTCCCGGCGGAATCGATTCTGGCCATGCGCTATATGTCCGGTGCGTGCTCTCTCACTAACTTTGACGTTCCTGAGATCAACTCCAGCTGTGGCGGTCAGTGTGTTCGTCTATGACCACCTTTTGACCTGGGCGGAGGAGATACGCCTCATCTGGTTTAATTCTAACGCGGATCTGAGCCACCGAATCAACTACATGGTCAATCGGTATTCGACAGGAGCGATGCTCATCTATGTCGCATACAGTGATTGTCCTATGTGCCTTCGCTCTACATAGTTTAGTCTGAGTTACCCACACAGTTCTTGGAGGACACAGCGTCGGTCTCAGTGACCAGGTGAGCATGACTTCCAACCATCAATAGCTCTCTATTGTATACTGACCGTATATTTCCTCCACCCTTCCAGGAGTGAGTCTTCAGTTTGAATGCAACATTCATAGTAACAAGCCAAAGTTGTCGAACCTTCATCTGGGTCTTCGGTGTTGTTGGCAGTGTCGCAATAGCGACGCAGCAGTGTAATTATTATCTTACCCCTCCGCATATCGAGAGCTTGAAATTTCAGATACCATGGTTGCCCTCTTATACTCTCTATGGGATCGTCGCGAGAAAATTAGAAAATCCTCATGATGGCTTTCGGGGTCCAGGCGTCACTCGCCACGGCTTTTGCAATTCTCACCGCCCAAAAATTGCAGCGTTAGTACCGTCCCCTGATTTCGTGGATCGTGTTCATCTGGCCTTCAGCGTACACCCTCTACTTTGAGGTAGTCCACATGTGCGGAATCACTCACAGGCCGTGGACTTTGATCGCGACTATGGGGAGTCTGGTCAGCTGGTTCACCTTCCATTTGGAACTGTAATACGGGAGTGCTGACTGACTTCCACACTTCCTTCGGCGTGTTCACTATCGTTATGGCGATCTGCAACGCACTGGACAAGCCCTATCAAAGGCAAGCGGACGTTGTAACCTGCCTCGTGAATGATGGAGCGCGAATGTTTGCTGTAAGGATGCTTTACCTTCGTGGTCGAGTCATACCGTAACACTCGAGACAGCTGATTTTCTGCAAGTCCTAGCGCTTATGACATTACGATGTTCTCAACTATCTCGTAGTATTATCCGTGGCTCAGTTCGTAATGACTATTGTGGGCGACGTACGCGCTATTTATTTGCTTGCACTGATTACTGAGAGTCACGCACTAGCCTTCGGATTGCTTGGTTACTCTTTCGTGAGTGGTGGTAGGGTACACTTTCTTCTTGTGACTAACCAGTCATATAGGATGGTCCAATCAATGTATGCAATCGTTTCCTCGAGAATGCAGCTTCGCGTCGAGGGGCTACGGTTGGCGAAGTTCGGGTCCAGACCCTTGGAGTTCCATGATATTTGAGTCCACACTCCGGGGAGTTATGGTTACGAGTAATTTTGTTTACATAATACTTGTTTTTGTTCAGCCGTAGACCAGAAAAAAACGCTCTGTTTTTATTACTACCCCAATCATTCGTGTAATGAATTTAGTGGCTGTGTTGAATCAAATCTTGAGAAAAGCACACCGGGGATTGCCAAGTATCGGCACACCCAACATGCAATTCAAAAGTCTGAAAAACAGATTGAATAACTGCCTGAAATTTGAACTGAATCAAGTGGTTTCTATAAGAAAAAAGGTGCAACTGAAATGTAAGCTCATAGTATTGATTTTGGTACCAGTATCAGTTGTATTGAGAACCCCCAACATCAGCTTGCATTTCAGGCAATTTTATCTATAATCTGAGATTCAAGGTTTGAGTTTCCCTTTGGACGATCCGATGGTTGGTAATTGGCGTGTATGCACCATCTACAGCCAAATTTGTATGGACATGGTAGTCTGATAGTAAACAGGGGGCGCTTGTTGGCAGACCGTCAAATTACATAAAAGCGTGGGTGTGCTAATTCGCGTTCTTTCCTTCATACTGCATGCAATGCAGCCGGAATATATCTCGAAACATTTGTAGGGGTTCCTGAACAGGAATGGACAATATCATACAGCGACAATTAAGCATTTTTCCTGGCCAATATCTCAAAGCAACATCAACCCATAAATTGCTTACATAAAACCATGTTCACAAACTCATTCAATATCATCACTCCAGCTCCACCTCTCTCTTAAGTCTGAAGAAAGTTTTGATTCAAATATTCTCAGAATTATAGCCCCAGAAGGCGTCCCAGAACAAGGCCGCAAAAAATGATTGGTCAGCCAACAAGATGGTTGTGTTTCCTAACAGACCACATACAGATACATCTTGATCGTCATCTGTATATCAGTTCTGTAACAGAGACTATGGACATGGTGCTTGTGTGATGCTTGCCATATATTGGGCCATCCAAAAAGCAACTCGAAACATGAAGTTTCAGGTCAAATATCAACTCAACCAACATCAGAACTGATTCCCCGAGTTTCAGAGGGGCAGTGGAATCAGATCAATTTTCAGCTGCACTTTTTCTGTTACGGGAACCACTCATTTCAGGTGAAGTTTTGGGTAAATTTTTATACAATCTAAATTTTCAGCTTTCAAATTGCACTTAGGGTGAGCCAAGCATTGGAAATCGCTGGCAGCGTGAACTGGCTCCCCAGTTGAGCTTAAAACCTGAAGCCGAGCTGAGGCATGCTGATGAGCCATGAAATAGACCATAGGTGAAATAGCAAGGAATTTGCTGATTTCTACTTTAATCAAGTACCACCAGATGTTGAGTTTCATGAAGAACCAAGCTCACTTCAAATGGTTAATAAGGTCATTGATCAAAGGGAGTGGGTACCGGTTTATCACGGTCATCACATTGAGTGCCCACTAGTCCTGGACAAACCGGAGCGCCCTGTCCTTCTTCTTGACAAAGAAGACCGGAGACGCCATCAGCAACTTGGACAGACAGATGTGGCTGGTGCTTAATCCCTCCGAGATGAAGGTGTCAAGCTCCTTCTGTTCAAGCAGAGAGATCAGGTACACCTTGCAGTTGGCTGGCTTCGCATCCTGGACAAGTTCAATGGCATGGTCACATGTCTGCCTTTCCTGCAGAGAGTTGAAGGACACTCTGTTGAAGATGTCTGAGAAGTCCGTGGCCCAGGACGGAACCTCGGTTCTGGCCTAGTCGCTCATAAACAGGCACTATAACTGGAACCTTGTACCTCAATTGTTACAGTCTGTCACTAACCTCAATCATGTTGACGCTAGCACTGTTATTATATAATCACAAAAAGTCTTCCGCCATGGCAAGGATGCAGCAACGTGTATCTTTGTCTCTTACCTCAAGATTTAGGTTCAGAGATGCAAAATGAGTAGATTTTCTCGCTGCTATTCGGGTGGAAAGCTAGAGAAGTGCGATGCTTATGTCCTGGCACATGGGAACAGCCGAGACACTGATTCTCATGGAAAGAATATCACAATTGCTGTTTTGGGAATCAAGGTCAGTTGGAAATGAGCCTCAAAGAGACTTGAAGTATGTGGTGAGAGGTCCTGGAAGGTCCAGCGGTGGGAGGAAACAATTTAAACTCCGACAATTATATAATAATGATGCTACGCATACACGATCACGCGGTCAACTACAGACTAGTTGTGGCCAGTGCGGAATTCCACGTGTCGGTGATTGTGGTGTAGAGGATGCAGTTGCCTTCCTCGAGCTCATTATCATTGTTATTGTAATTGTTCGGGTCTGGGGACAGATCCGGCAAGTCACTGTCGTCGGCTTCCAGATCGTACCTGTTGTCTCCATACCACTCTTCTGAGTCAACCGTGTAGATGGACAGGGCAGGGCCTTCGCACAGCTGCTGGAGAACAGAGGCTGAGAGCTTCTCACCTCTCTGGATGGCTCACAACTCGTTGCAGCAGGTGTGGGATCCGGTTCGGCAGCGCATCATGCAAACTTCCTTGGCCTCCCAGTTGATCTGCGGATTATGTTTCTGGAGCCAAGAGTAGCTTAGGATGATGTGCTGCTTGCCGAGCTGAGTCACAATGAGCTGGATGTGCTTTGAATGTGCTTTGTAGTCGACCACCATATTGACTACGCCAGAGATGCTGCCTGCTTGGTTCATGGTGCCATCCATGTTGAGAACCAGAATGCGCTGTGGGAGCCGCCGGACCGGAAGGTTGCGGGAGATGACGTACTCGGAGTCGATGAAGTCTCCAGTCGCTCTGCAGTCGACCAGAGCCTTCACCAACATCTGGGTGTTGGTCTCAACAGACTGCAGGTCCAACAGAATGTGCAGGGAGTTCTGGCCCTCAATGGAATCGATGACATTGATTGATGTGCTCAGAACCTATATTAGAAACACACAAATGACTCCACTTGACTTGTGATCGGCACAGAAACAGTCCAGAGACTGTTCACAACAACCAACAAACAAATCAACAGCAATATCTGCACATTTCTGAGATCCCGATGAGTTCCAGCCCCTAGTACAGGGCCTTGTAAAAGTTGTAGGGAGAGGTTTTGTATCTCAAAAAGACAAAGAGCAAGCTGTGTATAACATGTTTTTAGACACGGTGGAAACATAGTTTCCAAGCAAGGTAAGATTCATAGTTTCGCAGTGTGTGTTTGTATGTCCAAGTGACAAAGAAACAAGTTTAAAGTAGTCAAGTAAGGCCCCTAGTTTATAGGCCAAGTGTGTTCACAGAGCTTTTTTTTAAAGGTACTTTCTGAGCAGCACACAGCAGCCATGTTTCCAAAGTTTTCCCTAGATAGTACTTTCTGAAATCCGCTCTGCAAACAACAACAATAATGTTTATTTCAACAGAGTCCCAGTTCCAACAGATTCACAGAGTTCTTAACAGTTTCCAGGCAGAGCCCAAGTGTGTTTCCATAATAATATATGATTCAGAAACAAATAAGATTTCAACTAATAATGCTACTCTATAAGAGTGTGTTCGCCGAGGATCCCAGATCAACCCAATGTGCAAGCATATAGCCTACTAGTTCAGGGGATGATGCTGTGTCCACCGTAGAAATGCCTCCAGATATTTATACAACTGCCAAGACACAATTACAAAGCCCAAAACATAGTCCCAATGAGTCAAATGTCCATTTATCTGCCTCTTTAACTGTGTTTCCATCAGTTGTCCTTCCGAGCATCGCCTCCCATTGGTTCCCATCTGTGAGCACACCATGGTCCCTTGCTAATCACGAGGCAGGAATCCGTCAGCAGCACCCCTGTATTAATCAGAGGGTGTGTTGATCACTGATAGATCGGCACTGCACTCGTTCAACCTGTTTCTGCTTCAACTCAACTCTCCCCTCTGTTACAATTGCAGAACTTGATAATACTTCTTTGTAGGTCTTGAGAAATACCCATTTCTGAGGTGTTTCCTAGAAAGGGTTCTTGAGCAAGAACCTTAGAACACCTTTAGAGTTGTGATCCGAATCCTCAGAATAGCTGCCCACCTGTTTCAGTGTATCCGCTGTGATAAGGACCATGGTGTCGGTATCAAAAGATATGTGATTCAAATTCGACTATGTTCGTCCTCTAGAGGGGAGGGTACAGTCAAATGATAGAGCGGAAGGTCGGTGCGCGAATCGGCCTTGTATGAGCGGTGTGTGTGTGTGGTGTGTGTGTGTGCGGGAACGGTTATTCGTGGAGACCGTTCGTCTCCTAGGTGTGGACGTGTGTGGCAGACCTGCTGTCAGTGAAAAACGGTAGAGAAGATGTAATCTCTAAACCTAGTTCCCCGTACGAGTGTACTAGAACCCTAAATGTGTTGCCCTGTCTGATTTTCCTTCATGCGCTCTTCCCCTTAGAACCAGCGCTGGAGATGCGATGTGTGTTGCACAGACAATGACACCGACGTTGTTCGGTCAACGGCAAGACGGTCGGTCTTGTTGGCTATGGACGGCGATTTGTATGTGATGGCTTCTCTCTGGGCCTGTTTTCTACAGAGCGAAGCTCGTGAGAACGGTGATCCTAATCGAGGAAGCCTGGGATTGTGACACCGGGTCTGGTGAGGAGGGACCCTGCTGATGGAGGTGTGAGAGGTGAGAGACTGAGGAACGAGCGAATGTAAGATGTGTGGCCTCCGGCAGTGGGTGAGGAGGAGGGTGCACGAGAGGTATGAGGTCAGGGAAGGCTGGGAGTACCCCTTTAGATTGAGCTGAAAATGGTACAGAAAGTGGGGGAAACACCCCGAAAGCTACTTCTGCAGGCCGGAAGGTACTGACTACTCCTACTAAATGCACTCCCTTTTATACCTCCTCAACGACTTCCCACGTTTCCAGAGGTGCCATGCAGTCGCAGGTGTTTCCAGAGGGCAGGGGACGTCATGAGGTGTTACGGGGTGCATATACTGCAGGAGACTCGGCGCCTCAGCTGAGGAGACCGATCATCTTTGGGTCCGCGCGAGGCCACAGCGAGGCCGAATGACCTTGGAATATGTTTGGAGCTTCAGGCACAGCCTGGTGGTCACGTTGGTGGGTGCTGGCACGTTCAGGAAGGGGGAGAGATGGATGGTCTCCCTCGGCTAGTCAATGCATCGTGTGAAGTGGGGGACAGGCTGTGTCGGTGAACGATGTGCTCCGAACTAAACCCAAACAACACACTTATCACCCAAATACAACCCAAGTCCTTCCGGAATAAGCGGTGAGGCCTACGGAAATAAGACTAGGATCGGAAATAGGCCGATCAGCGAGCGCAAGAGCCAAGATTCAGACGAGTGATAGTCCCTTTGCAGGTCCTAACAAGGTTGAAGGGAAGGTATGTGTTTCCCTTAGGAAGATGAACCTTCACTACAAGATATCACCAGGAATTGACCTGAGCGATAATTGAGCGGTGGAAATAAGATGTTTTTAAAAGCTTCGCAGCTTTATGAGACAGCAAGTGTTGAGAGTGGTGGTGGTGGGTGGTGGTGTCGTCCAACGACGTGCAAGAGACCTCAGATAGGTCGACGATATAACAATTCCAAACGATATCAAGCCCGAAGCTTATTTCCCAGTGACGATGACGGTAGCTGATTCCAAAACACAATTCGATTCCCAGATGATAGATAGCCTCAATCACGTCCAAGACGTTTCCAATGCCCTATTCCTTATTCCAACTTAAGGTTTCCCGATGTTAAAGTCCAACGACGATACACACTGAGCCAACCCCAGAAATAGCCCAATTGCAAGCGTTCAGCCTACTAATACACGGGTGATTCTGTGTCCTACTCGAGATAATGTCCTGACTACTTATACAAACCCCAAAATCATATGCAAGTCCAAGAACGAAATAGAAATTAGTAAAATGGCCCGAGTTCCCCTTCCTCAGCCGTTTATCCGTCGGAAGGGCTCCCGCGAGCGTATTGCCATTGGTTGGTGAACAGGACGATCGTGATGTCCGCTCGAGCGGCGTTGGTCAGCCTAGGGGTTTGAAACCCTCAGTCTCTTGGCTGACTGATACCGAGTCGTTCATCCTATTTCCCGCTGTCCCTGGTCCTCTCCCGTCTTCGCTGACCATCGGGTAATATTCCCCTGGTTCCCAGCTCCTCGTAGATACCCCTAGTGAGACTCGTCCCAGAAAGGGTTCTTATTTCCCCAACTCCGTCTGCTCGGAATAAGAACAATCCCATCAGATCTCCTTAGCCGACCTTCGCTAGTCCCAGAACTTCACCGGAACGTATATCCCCGGGCCTTGACGTCTATCACATGGAAGGCGCACGGCCTATTGGTGCAGAAATAAGACTATTCCCGCATGCCCTTGTTATCAGTATGTCCAGCTTATTCCATCGTGTGGGAATAAGACCAGAAATAGTCTCTAAAGAGGTTTGTGGGCTACACATTCCTCTACAGTTTTCGAGGCGAGCACTGTCAGTCCGCAGGATAGTTCCCTACCCCTTGTACTCGTTACTCTGTGATCACAACCCATCTGGCTATACCGAGACCGTATACCAGTCCTTAGAAATAAGCCTATACTGTAATCCGACTATTCCTGAAACGCGCAAAATGTGCGGTGTTTAGGTATAGACGGATTCCAGACAGTTCATCGGGATATTGTCCGCCTCGTCTGATGGGTCGGCGTCAGGCACGCGCTGTGAGGTCTCCGAGTGTGCTACGCATCGCTCGTCGCCTCATGGCCCCTGCGAACCATCTGCACGAGTAACGGGACGAGCTTGGACGTACACGACGGATCTTCCTAAATGGGATTCTACGTTACCGGAAGCAGCTTCCGAACGAGACCACCGCTCTCCCCACATCCGCATCGTCTCCCCCGCCATTCTGGGCTCGCTCCTGCACCATCGTTGATTGATGTGCTCAGAATCTATATAAGAAACACACAAATAACCCCACTTGACTTGAGAGCGGTACAGAAACAGTCCAGAGACTGTTCCAACAACCAACAAACAAATCAAACGGCAATATATGCGTGTTTCCAAAGATCCCGACGAGTTACAGCCCCTAGTACAGGGCCTTGTAAAGGTTGTAGGGAGAGGTTTCGTATCTCAGAGAGATAATAGAGCAAACTGCGTAGAACGTGTTTCTAGACACAGTGGAAACATCGTTTCCAAACAGGATAGATTTATAGCTTCGCAGTGTGTGTGTGTGTGTGTCCGAGCCATAGCCCTAATATATAGTATAAAAGCAATGGCTCTAGCCATGAAAAGTGCTTGCTAACGACACGGATCTAGCCAGGAGATGGCTATAGCCATACCATTGTGTTTATGCCATTCTGGGACACCCAGGGGGGGATTTGTGGCTGTTTGCATGTGATGGCTATTCGAATAAACTGAATAATGAATTGATCGCATTGCTCTTGCACTTTTTCCTGCGAACTGCTTGTACCCCCATACGGGCAGGGCAATTTTTGAGCTGTACGGGATATTCCTTGAAACTCCCACGCTTCCTACTCATTGGCCACCTCCGTTCCGCCCCTGCACGCTCCGTTCCCCCCCGCAATCGGGATCCCGCCCTCAAATTTGCGCGCTGCCCTCGCTTATCCCTGTCAGCCCCGCCCTCGCTTACCATCACGCCGATCCGTTTCCTCCCGCTCCCGCCGTTCTTCCCCACCCTCGGTTAGCAAGCAGCAATCTGTTCCTGTCCGCCTGCGCACTCCGCTCCCCTCCCGCCCGCTTTCGGGATCCCGCTGCCCGCCCTCGCTTAGCCCTCGCTTAGCCACGGGTTGCCATCACGCAGATCCGTTCCTCCCCACACACCCGTTCCCCCCCGGCTTACCTACCCTCAGCAATCCATTCCTCCCCGCTTGCGCACTCCGCTCTCCCCTGAGCTCAGGATCTGTGGCCCCGCCCTCGGTTAGTGCGCCCCCGCCCTCGCGTTCCCACACTCATCCGCATCCCCACACTCATCCGCATCCCCGTTCCCGCCCGGCTCTTCCCGCCCCCTCATTCCCATTCCTCATTTCCAGTATCCTCTGCTCATTATTACCACCTCTCCCTCTCAGTTCCCCCTTGTCACACCGGATACTTAATTTGCCGGCGCGACTGTTCAATATTATTCTTTGATGTTGCCACCATTTATGATCTGATTGATCGCAGACATCGCCTACACATACACTGCCTCATGCACATTTGCAGACGCAAGTCTGGCACGGTTGCGTAGCTCAGCTAGTTTGGTCTCGGCCGCGATGATTACTGCTCTTTCAGTCACTGTTTCGAACCCTGTTCGTTGTCTTTTACTTTCTCTTTTTCACGCGAACAGTTTCCTTCTCCATATTCTGAGTCCGTATTGTATGTGGCCCACACTCAAGAAACGCACATAATTTAAATCAACAACCGTTACACTGTCGCTACATACTTAGAACTTTTTCCCAAACTTTTCGTAGTAAGTCGCCATCCCTTCCAGCATCCAAACTACATCGCTGATTGCCTGCTCCCATTGTGTCCGCAGCTCGACTTGCTCATAAATGGCGCAACCCCAGAAGTAGAGAGATGCCACCAAGCTCAGAATCCCATTCACTCCCCATTGATACAACGGCCCCCATTCCCGGCCTCCTTCCCCATATCCTCCAGTAGTCGACCAAGTGCCATCGGACTCTCGCCGTCTCCATGCTGGCTGCAACGAGTCCCACCACATCTGCCATTGCGCCGTGTATTCCACTGGATCGGCAACATCTGGTCTCACCGTGCGACGGCCCCCAATCCAGGCAGTGACTTGTTTCGGGCGGTGTTTACTCGGCAAATTCGTTGGAGCTTGTTCAAATCGCGAAGCTTCCTCGATCCGTGTCCACGCCACCACAACAGCCTCGTAGTGTGGGCCAATGTCCACTTCTGTGACTCTACTTCGTCCGTCCACGAACCAAGTCGGCGCATTGGTGGGGCATGGTACCAGCGTTCCGAAGCACCATGCATGACGGCAGGAACACCCAGCACCGACATCACGGAGGCGCCGCGCAGTGTCGAGGTCCTCCTCGTGCTGCTCCTGGCGGGGGTGGGTGAATCTCTCCCGTGACCTCCATATGTCCTCGTCTTGGGGCGCAGTGATGGTGTCTTCCCCGCTCGCCGCTGCGTCGCCGGGACCCTCGTTGTCTGCAAGTGAGGGGGCTGCTGCGCCCTCCTGCCCTCTTTCTGCGCGCCCCTCCCTGTCCTCTGCGCGTCACTCGCGCCAGTACCTCCCGCCTGGCGTTGCGACTTGCGCGTTGGCTCCGCTGGCCCCTCCTTCCTCCTCCTGGCTTTGCGTGGCTTCGGTGTTGGCGGAGCGATCGGGATCTTCGCCTGAATGATCGCCAATTGCTCCTTGTTCCAAGCAATTCGGGCTTGACGTTCCCTCTCCGCCGCTCGGTTGGCTTCCCACCTCCGGTCCTTCTCCAGCTCCTCCGCCGTCTTCTCGCTCTCTTCCCCGTTATCCGTTCCGGCCCCGCCGTCATCGACCTGGTCCTCGTCCTCCGAGTCGTCACTCTCCACGGTGGTATTTGGTGCCTTCTGCTTCGACATCCTCCGTCTTTTGCGCGTCCTAAGTCTCTCCCCTTCGTCTTCGTCATCGTCATCATCCTCCTCTTCCTCCCCCCGCTCGTCCTCTTTCTCTGAGTCTTCATCTGGAAACGCGGAGTCCTCGTCGGAATCGTCTGCCGGCGCCGCCGGACCGCTCGGCCCGGGTGCTTCCCGCCGCGCTTCATTTCCGGGCAATGCAGCTTTGGCACAGTCTTCCGTCACTGCAATCCGACCCCATTGTCAAAGTTGGAAGGGCAGTCGGTAGACGAGAACTATACGTACAGTACGCCGTTCTCAAATATTCCAACAGTCCAGGTAGGCGCATTACAATGTGCTCTGGCTGCAGCCAGGGGTACGCGTTACAATGCGTCCCTCAAGGTTGCACAGGTGGTACGTATTACAATGTGCACCCTTCCCCGGCAGCCACCCATTGTTCCCGGCATCTGCAGCATGGAGGTTCCTTTATTTGTACTTGTTGTCAGTCCATTAAAACTGTAAATTTGACTGATTTGGCCAAAAGGCAGTTATCCCGGGGATTTCCGTGATGTTGATGGATATTAGCATGCTCGGGCATTGCCGGAAACTTGATGGTAAATCAAAAAAGCGCCGGGTTTTCGAATGTATTTTGCATTTTGTGGGCCAATGAAGCCACTAGTGCAGAAATGCTTCTAGATGACTTCTATAGCTCTCAGACAGCTCTACAACTTTGATTTTCACAGACAAAAGGTGTTTCCGAGTGAGTTTCCTTTTTGGGACACTACCACATTGCGTCCCAAAAAGGAAATTACCACTAGAAATTGCTCCCTGGGTCGCCCCTCAACCGTTTTGGCTGTTCTAATGTTACTGATATCATCTTTGATACCTTTAGAACTGTAATGGAGCATACCCAAGCAGATTACAGTGATTTATTACCAATATATTAGCCCTCAAACCGAATTTGAGTTCCCATCACAATATCTTTGCTCTGAAGCCATACCAGCAGCTCCCAATTACCATAGCTTATATTCCTATGCTATAAAAGTACACAGTTACTTGCAAGGTGTGTTCTAAGCACTATGAAGCACAGATTTCAGCTACATCAGGTATGGGCAGAATTGTCAGATTCTATTGTATATAGCCATCATAAATATCTCAAACACAGCTCTAAATGGTTTTATGCTCAGTCTGATGTTTTCTCAAAGACCTCAGTGCTCAGGAGGAGTCACAGACTCTCTATCAACATGATGATTCTGAAAGTCTATGTTTAACCCATTGTGCCTACCCCAAGATGACAAGAATGTGTATGTCAACTCAGGACTAGTGTCAGGCAGTGTAAAAAGAGTTTAGACCCAAGATTTACATTGATACCATACTGTAAGGACATGAAATCTGAAGTGACATTTCTTACTCTTCTGTACATTTAAGGGCCATGTAGACCAAGGAGGGTGAAAGCGAGAGTCAGAATGGCATCAGACATTCCAAATGTCCCATATATTGCCTTATTTCAAAGGATTTGGTCAAGTATTGAGGATATTGTGTTTTTGAGGTTGGCGGGCTGAACTACAACTTTATGCCTATGGTTTTGTACAGCACTCAACCCACTATTTGACCAAATGTTGGCCAAAACACTTCAAATAATGAACAATCCTGGACTCCCACAGTGTGTGTTGCTTCTGAGATACCTTATTTCACTCTAGCTTCCCTCTTTAGTGCCCTATTTTTCGATTTGTTTGAGGTATGGTGCACTCACCATGGGTTTCTAATGGTGCACTCACCACACTGATAGTTGTGAAGGCCTTTCGGTGTGCTGTGGCACTTTTCATCAAGTCTATACAAGGTATATGGTAGGTAGACCCTATAACACTACTCTGCATGAAATTTGAAGGACACAGAAGGGAAGAAAGGTGGTGATGTTGAAAACATTTACAAATATAGAATGTGTTCTGCAGACTATTTCACATATCTTGGCTTCGTATTAACACCTGGAATAACAAATGGCACTGGCTGACCTCCAGCAGACCCGAAGTTTAGAGCTCCCTGGCAGCTAGAAGGTGGGTACCAGTGTGAACAAGAAATTTCTAATATAGACCTAATAGCACCCATGTCCCTCAAAAGGCATATCCAGATAGGCTGGGGCTGCTTCCATGGCATATATGTACCATTATTGATATTCAGATACCTCCTCCATGGGGCCTACCACAGGCTATTATCGAACAGATCAATTTTAGGAGTTGAGTCATTAGCATCTGTATAGCAGTTATTTTCCAAAATTTGTGTGCTAATACTATTGAGAAGCTATTCATAATGAAAATTACAAATTTAGACCAGCCCAAACGATTGAGGGGCGACCCAGGGAGCAATTTCTAGTGGTAATTTCCTTTTTGGGACGCAATGTGGTAGTGTCCCAAAAGGAAACTCACTCGGAAACACCTTTTGTCTGTGAAAATCAAAGTTGTAGAGCTGTCTGAGAGCTATAGAAGTCATCTAGAAGCATTTCTGCACTAGTGGCTTCATTGGCCCACAAAATGCAAAATACATTCGAAAACCCGGCGCTTTTTTGATTTACCATCAAGTTTCCGGCAATGCCCGAGCATGCTAATATCCATCAACATCACGGAAATCCCCGGGATAACTGCTTTTTGGCCAAATCAGTCAAATTTACAGTTTTAATGGACTGACAACAAGTACAAATAAAGGAACCTCCATGCCGCAGATGCCGGAAACAATGGGTGGCTGCCGGGGAAGGGTGCACATTGTAATACGTACCACCTGTGCAACCTTGAGGGACACATTGTAACGCGTACCCCTGGCTGCAGCCAGAGCACATTGTAATGCGCCTACAGGGAGAGCTCGCTGGAGCACGAACGAGCGAGAGCGCTGCTCGCTTGTTCAGGTCGTTCATCTGCTGTCCCGAATACCCGAGCTGCTCGTAGGGCTGATCCCGAGGGTTGGCGAGTACCACGCGGGACTCCATTGGCTCGCGAAGACCTCTACCTCCAGGGCACCGTGGCTCCCAAGATCACCGCGCTCAAGAATCACCATGAATGTAGCATCTGCCATTTTGTCAAGACCCACCCTGTGTCGTGTGTTCATGTCTTAACCCAATGCTCGTCATTTTGCTAACCAAGTTACACAGTTATCAGTGTGGCCACAGCCATTGCTACGTATGCATTCGCATGTGGTTCGAGCAAAAGTGGACGTGCCCAGAGTGCGTTGCTACTGTCGACAGCTCACTGTTTCGTCATTATGCGGAAGAGGCCGGGATTGAGAGTGAATATCCGGGGCACAGTGATCTTAGCATCGTAGATTACTCTTGGGCGGGCCTTGTCTTCCCGGCACGTATCGGAGCTTAGTGCAGTCGTAGTATATGGAAGGCTGAACAGTACCTGGAGGCGGTGCAGCTGTGAACGTACACGTGATTGGGCAATCAATGATTTGCAGGCTGCTCCGATTCGCGAAACTCGACCGATGAGGACCGACGACCTACACCAGACGCTGTACGAATGAGCTTTTCACGCTCAATTATTTATGAAACTATTTGAAATATTCTGGCGACCTGTGATGGCCTGTGTTCCCCTGGTTTGTCGCCCACCACAGCAAAATGAGTCTACGCGGTCACCCTCGAGGCAGGTTTGTGCAGAATGTTGACGTCGACGACTCCCGTCTTGAGGATGATCTGGTGGCTGATCACGGAGTCTACGTGGCTGCGGATGGTCTCACCCGGCGAGACAAGCTCTTGAATGTTGCGCACAAGAAACAGTGTATGGATCCAACGGATTTGCAAGACTCTCTGGCGGCGTGGGTACCGGTCCCGGACACAGAGGAGGCCACGGAATGGCAAGATGAAACTATTCCTGCCCTAGGTAAAAGAAAACAGTACGCCAGCACGGTGCGTTGCCTATGTCCAAAAAATAATATTAATATTTGCATTCTGATGTGGGTGCAGCGCGATCCAGCGTCGCTTTGGCGTCTGCTGAAAGGATTCTTCCTGGACGAGCTACTCCGGCACGACTCGCTGGGAGATGATCTGGCCGACCCGCATTGTGCTTTATGCTCGGTGTCCTTGCAGGCGGGGGAGCCAAATCTCGCAGGCCAGGTTTTCAAGTGCTACGAGTGCGGCCAGTACCTTCAATGCGGGAGCTGTTGCTTGGCGCAGCACAGCCGAACTCCTCTGCATGTCGTACAGGTGGGACATTGAAGCATAAGCACGAGAACAACTAACAGATCGCGCTCGGTAGGACTGGGGCGGAAGCTTCTGGACTACGCGCACGCTGGAAAGCCTGGGGCTGATCTACCAGCTCGGCCACAGCGGATTTCCCTGCCCGTCCCCCGACGACAAGACTCGAAAGCTCACGGTCATCGAGGCGCCGACGATACACGAGATTCACATCCGATACTGCAAGTGCGCTAAGTCTGATGACGCAGACAATTTGGAGCAGTTGCTGCGCAACTCGTGGTATCCAGCCACTGTCACTGACCCAGGGACATGTGCGACGTTTCGTAGCCTGGAGGCCTACCGGCTCTACAGTGTGATAGGGAACATGAATGTTCGGGATTTTGTGACTTCAATGGAACACATGACAGATACGACAGCGTGCAGTGGGCTGACATGGATACCGGTCAGTCATTTCCTTTGGTCGAGATGTCAATCGATGCTCATCATATGTGCAGGACCGGTACAAGCAATTTCAGCGGATGGCTCGACAATGGGTGTTTTTGAAACGGCTGAAGCGTTCGGGACGCGGTCACAATCCCGCTGGCGTGGACAATACAAAGCTGGGTGAATGTGCAGTCTCGTGCTGGGCTTGCCCTCATGACGGGCGAAATCTACCAGAGAAGTGGCGGGATGTGCATCCCGCATACCAGTAAGTCAATCGATTTGTTGTGGACATTGTGGGCTGAAACGGTCCCTTGGATTTCTTTACATGCTTCTGCTTGCGGACGCGAATTTCCGCCTCAAGAACCGGATGAGGGCAAATGAGATCAACAACCCCCCATTAGGTCCGGGATGGGGATACTGGGTGGAGCCCACGAAGTACAGAGAGCATTTGAAGAACTACGTACACGAGAAAGATGTGAGTCAGGTCGTGTAGGTGCGAGGACTGACTGATGGATTCCATTGCAGGTCAGCACTTGCATCACATTCACTGCGCTCCTTCAGAAGGATACACGACTAACTACGGGGCTGTGCGTGTCTGGGGTGGGTGGTGTCGTTCACTAGGTACAGTAGTGGCTTTTAAAAAAACCAAGCATGGGCCCAACCGGCTTTTTGTAAAAGCTCCATGCTAGTTAGCAAGGGCCCTTATAGGGGAGGGAAAAAGGGATGTCCGTGGCGGGGATTGAACCAAAAACCCTAGCATGATCTTATATAATACAGACCATAGCCATTACCTCTACACTAGCATAACTATACCAGTTAATTAGCTATAATAGCCTATACCCTACCAGAAAATACAGGATAAGCCTTGCACCAGCCCTGTAGGGCCCGCATAGGGCCTGGTTAGTGGTTAGGGTGGTTAGGGTTCGGGTTAGGGGTTAGAGTTAGGGGTTAGTGCCTTGGCTTCCAGGTATATTTACTTTTTTGGTTAGAAGGTTAGGGTTGGTTAGGGTTGGTTAGGCTGGTTAGGGTTAGTAAACACTATAGAACACATTATAAACAATGACAAACAATTTTCGAAGACCTAGGGCAGCTTGCCTGCCCTAGGTCTGGGTATTAGCAGTCCCAGGTAGGGTAAGCCTAGGCTTACCCTAGCTGGGGTAGCTTCCTGGCCCAGTATCACTTGCTTGGTGTAGTGGTAACAATGCTGGATACTAAAATTATCTAAAGGTCAGCTGATTGATTCCCATTTTGGGCATTTTTTTTTTGCATTTTCTCATGCAAGTTAGCATGGGGCTTTTAAAAAACATCCTTGCTAACTAGTATGGGGCTTTTACAAAAAGCCGGATGGGCCCATAGCATGGTTCTTTTAAAAGTACTTACTGTACCAGCTGCGTCGTTTGCGCCAGACCCGAAAGCATGCGGCCAAACGGGCTCGGTGACCTCCAAAAGGGGGAACGGTAAGCAAGATCATGAAGTTTTTGTGCCGTCGGGAGACTGATGTCATGCAGATACGCAAATATGGATTTTGTTGTCATGGCCGCCCTGGCGGGATTCAGTCTCCTCATGCTGACGCTATCGTACGACATTGCGTGCCAGTGGCAAGTGAACCTCCGCTCGCGGATGGTGAAGCTCCCAGGAGAGATGTGTCTGCCGCTGGACAGCATGAAGTTGCAGTGTGCGCTCCCTGTGTGGCACGCGGCATCGCAAAATGAAGATTGCCAGAGCACAAATAGCTTGAGCTTCAAGGACGGCGTGGGGAAGACGGATGGGGAAGGGGTGGAGCGTATGTGGGCAGTTCTTAATCCGGCCGCCTATGTGACAAAAGATGCGGGACGGGGTCAGCGGGCGGACACTCTAGAGGATCGAATCGACAACCACAATTGGCTGAAGAACGTGGGACAAGGTACGTGGGCTGAACCAGGTGCCATATGCGATACTAACATAATTGAAGGCACGGCACTGCGGCAGAAGCTGATCGTCGCACTGGAAGAGCGCGAGACCCAGATACATGCATTCGAGATTGTGAACGAGACTGTTGACCGCGAGGTGAAGAAACAATGGAAAGGAACAATTCGTACATGGCTGAAGGACTCTTCCGCCCCGAATCCTTACACCCTCCACCGCAAAGGCGAGTCGGCCAGGTCTGTACAGGGATCACGAATTAACAAGTGTCTAATCAGATTGTCCGAGCAAGGCGGAGGTCCGATTGGAGATGCAGCGTGATGATGCGGCGCTGGCAGCGGCAGGAACGGCACCCTTGCATGGTCGCAGTGCCACGGTGTTCTTGTCAGCTGGCATTCAAATTGAAGATACACAGTACGTTACAAGGAATTATATTACCAGCTGTGCAGTACTGAAATTGACACTACAGACAACGGATCCTTGCCGAATTGGCAGGTACAGCGCTCTTGGCACCTGATCGCGAGAACAAAATCCAGGAGTGGCGACACACACTCCTGGTGAAGATCGCCAGTTTTCGCACCCTGCAGAATATCTATATGCCGGGGGCGGCAGTAGCCATCAAGGAGGCGGAGGGGGATCGTGATGGCGACGAAGCACCACCCAAGCCGGAGAGCATTGACTTGTGGATGCCTAGTGGGATGGCTGCCGACGACGTGAGCCGCAGGTGCGTCGCTGGCCTCGTCAACATGGAAGCCAAACTTCGTGTCGCGCTGATAAGCCAGTAAATGGGCCATGGTTAGATACACGTCATTTTGCGTGTTTCTGATCAGACTTATTACTGTAACTGTTGTTTCTATATAACAGTACTGGTTCCTGGTAGCTGTTGGGCGAACCACAGAGAAACGGGTGGATGCTCTAAGGCATTAGAACATCCATTGGCAAGTCTCACCCTGAAAACTGTAGGGGAATGTGCAGCCAATTAACAAGTCAAGGAACTTTGTTTGACTTGTTTCCAACATCCATATAAACAACGGAAACGGGTCAAGGGAATGGGAGTTGGGCAATGTATTGTGTTGTTTTGAGACGTCTAGAGGTCGTGTTAGGTCACGATGATAAGCAGGCTATCTGGCCTTGCCTGGAATCTTGCTAATGTTGGGATTCCTGTGCATTACCAAGTTCGATGTACATCTCCAGGATTAACATGAGTCCCGAATGGTTAATCAGGCACATCCTGCATGAGGGTTTAATCAGCCCGCCCGAGAGCACATTAATCAGAACCTCCCATACTGATTAAGGTTCGATTCAACGGGTTTAATAATAGAGTCCTTATAATCACTTGATTAAGGCTCTGTGGGGCCAACAAATATCAGGGAACTTAAATATCCACTCTGAATAACCAGTGTCTATCGGCAGAGATAGAACTGTGGGCTTGACGCACCTTGTTGTGGTTGATTTGGCCTATTCTGGGGACGTGTCTGGACACATGATTAATCACCGATCAATGTTGTTATCCCAATATGGGTTCTTGACTCGGGCAAGGCTTCATCGGTGTATATCTCAACAACTACTGGGCGTTTCGGGGAGATTAGGGTATCTACAGAAAGCTGATACCCAACGCTCCTTGAATCTGAAGGTGTTAATCAAGGGACTTTGACCATTAATTTGGTTCAGCCCCGTTACCGTCCCAATTTGGGTTCTTGGCTTGATCAGGAATTGACGAGGTTATATCTTGGGAACCACTTGGCGGATTAGGGAGTTCTGGGTGTCTACAGAAATGGGAGACTCAGCGCTTTCTGAATCCAATGGTCCGAAGGGCAGGACAATACTATTTGGCTTGGAAGTTCAGTCGAGTCAGACAACCGATCGGAAACAAGGAGTTAAATGGCAGATCTTTAGCTTACTCAGGTAGTGTAATTAGAGTAGTGTAAGCGTAAATGTACAGTATATAAGGAGGGCAGTTCTAGCATGGACGCACTACTGCTGGTGGGTGGCACAGGTGCTAGGTCCTGGTCTCAATTAAGAGACTTGGATCTAGGGCTTGTGTTGACTACCATAGTTGGGGTGGGGTAGGCACTGGGTCTCAGTCTCAATTAAGAGACTCAGATCCAGGGCTTGTGTTACTTCAATCGGGGTGACGCAGGTGCTAGGTTCCGGTCTCAATTAAGAGACTTGGATCTAGGGCTTGTGTTACAACGCTTAGTCCGCGCTTGTGATCCTGGACTGGTTCTATTAAGAGCTTTGCTTCGTTTGCACAATGTGATTAATATGTCTTGCCTTCGGTGGAAGTAAAACACATAATTTGGGATTTTGATTAAGATGTGTGAAGGGATTTGGGATTTGGATTGAGAACACGGCACCACTACAGCAGCCTTGGAAGGCTTATTACTTGGGATTATGGGATACGGTCGAAAGGGACCTCAAACAATCAGCAGCCTTGGAAGGCTTATATTTGGGATTGGTTTTGGATTGGTGTAGGATTGACGCACTCGGTTGGCTATGCCAAGAGAGGGTCTTAATCCCACCACAACCGTCTTGCATGTCCTTAGTCAAGTGCTCTCGTTCCGAGCGCTTGATTAAGGGCTTCAACCAGTCGAACTGAAGTATCTGTGTCCCTTTTCTACTCCTTCACAGTTCTGTGAAGAAGTCTAAATGCATGAATACTCGTCGGCATGTCTAAGCTTGTGCAACCAGGGGGAACAAGGATGTGGATTTCGGTTAGTGGTTGTGGCTTGTACTGCTGCATTCCACTCGTCAGTCCATGTTATCAGCAGTACTCCAGCTTTAGACGGACCGAGGCAAAGCCTTTCAACGAGTGGGAGTCGGGTACTGGGGTAGCCGGTTTCTATCAAATGCGGATACACCGAAACAGGTTATCGGCTATTTGAAGGTCCGGATCACAACTCCAGAAACGTTCACAGGCTCTTTTCCAAGAACCCTTTTTGGGAAGTTCCTCAGAAATGGGTATCTCCTGAAAGCTACAAAGGAGTACTATCAAGTTCTGCATTGGAAACAGAGGGGAGAGTTGAGCTGAAGGCAGAAACATGTCGAGCAAGTGCAGTGCTGATCTATCAGTGATCTGCGCACCCTCTGAGTAATCCAGGGGTGTTGCTGACAGGTTTCTGCTATGTAATTGTCAAGGGAACATGGTGTGCTCGCTCTTGGGAACCAATGGGAGGCGATTCTCGGAAGAACAACCGACGGAAACACGGTTAAAGAGACGGATAAACGGACAATTGACTCACTGGGATTATGTTTTGGGTTTGTAAGTGTGGTCTTGGCATCTGTATAAGTATCTGGAGGTGTTTCGACGATGGAGACAGGATCCCCCCCACCGCTAGCAGCCGTTTCTGTCTACGTTTGGGCACAATCTGACCAGTATCCACCTGCCAGGGTGTGATCTGGGCAGTATTGTTGTTCCACCATGCAGTAAGCTTGCACCTGGGTGTGGATCTGTGTCCCTCAATCGAGCGCACTCTTATAGAGTAGCATTGTATTGAGATCTTCTTTGTTTCTGAATCATATATCGTTCTGGAAACGCACTTGGGCCTTGGCCTGGAATTGTTAGACTCTGTTGACTGTGTTGGATTCGGTTGGACTCTCTTGGATTCGGTTAAAGGGACTGGGAAACTTTGAGTCTATCCGACTATAAACTTTGAGTCTACTCGACTATAAACTTGTGTGCTTTGAGTCTACTTGACTATAAACTTGTGTGGAAGCGGGGTTCAGAAAGTACCAGTCTGGGAAAGCTCTGGAAATGCATCTGAGTGCGGGGTCTGGAAAGTACCTTCAGGGGAAAGCTCTGGAAACGTATCTGGTGCGGGGTCTGGAAAGTACCTTCGGGGAAAGCTCTGGAAACGCAATTGCCTGTTGAGAAACGTGCAATCACCTGAGTCCACTGGACTATAAACTAGCTAGTTGGGCCTTCATAACGTCCTCTACATATCTGCTGAGAAGCCTTGTATCTGAATCTTGCTTGGAAACTCTGTTTCCATGTGTCTTGAAACGTGTATTACTCGCACTTTGCTCCAATCTCAGTTTCTGAGATCTGAAACCTCCTCCTACAACCTTTACAAGGCCCTGTACTAGGGGCTGTGACTCGTCGGGATCTTGGAAACATGTATCTAAGATCGCTTGGATGGTTCATCGGCTGTTTCTGGCAGTCATAGCACTGTTTCTACACCGTGTAACCAACAAGTGGTTGATTAGTGCATGTTTCTAACGTAGGTCCTGAGCACACAAATCAGCGCAGTGCCAGAACGCACTCTCGACTCTGCGTTCCCGCCTGCACGCGAAGCGGTTTCTTATCGCCTATCGTAATCAGAACGTGACAGGCCAGAAGCGATCGACGAAGGCCGCTGTGCTGATTCAGCAGTTCGGGGATCGGGTGGAGGCAGTGGCAAAGAGGTATAGAAGAGGACATGAGGCGCTGGTGGGGTTGGGGGTCGCTGGCGAGCATCCTCATCTACGACCGTTGAAGGTGGAGGATGTCCGGCTGGATGGGGATGCAGGAGAGATGGATGCAGCGGCCCGCAAGAAGCTGGCGATGATCGGAGCGGGGCGCAGCGCGCGTACACCACGTAATGCGCCAGGAACATCCAAGCGTAAGATGTCCTGGATTTGGACAGCACCGGGGGCTTTCGACAACGAGGAGATGTGGCTGCATGAATGTGAGTTATTCTTCGACGAGATTACTGGTAGCAGGGGCTGAGCGGATTTGTGCTAGCAATTCGGGTAGAATGGTGCCGCGCACGCGCCCGGAAGGTGAGGTGGTGTGAGGAGGTCATGCTTTTGCGGGAGGAGATGCGGAGGGTACTGCGCTATTTGGCATGGCAGGGGGCATGGTGGCGGGCACGCGTGGCGCTGAGGTCGGATCTGACAGGCAGGATTGCGGCAGGGCATCCAGGCATACGCGCTCAAGCAGGCCGACTGGCATGATCGCCTTTCCGAGTTCTTCCGCACGAAATGGGACGTTCCGGCGACATCCGTGCCGACGGAGGAGGAAACGATGGGACTGGACAGTTTGTTTGAGTAAGCACGTGCGGAGGTAGCCAAAAATGGAATGCAATTGTGGGCTCAAACGGCGACGAGATATAATGATGGGATTGATTGGACGGAAATTTGGCTAAACACGAGGAACAAATACATGTCAACTTAATTAGTAAAGGGAGACCCCCATGCCGTCCTATACATGTGGGGGAACCTCGTGGGAAGCCTAGGGAATATAGGCTTTAGCCTATGGCTCTAGCCGTGCATGGCTAGAGTCGGGGATTTTGCATCTACTTTTTGTGGTTGGTGCCATGACGTTACACTAAATACTAGCACCAGGGGTGTGTGTCCAAGCGACAGAGAAACAAGTTTAAAGTAGTCCCGTAGACTCAAGTAAGGCCCCTAGTTTATAGGCCAAGAACGTTCACAGAGCTTTCCCTAAAGAGGTACTTTCTGAGCAACGCCAGCAGTCACGTTTCCAAAGTTTTCCCTTGACGGTACTTTCTGAAACCCGCTCCGCAAACAACAACAATAACATTTCTTTCAACAGAGTCCCAGATCCAACAGATTCTCAGAGTTCAGACAGTTTCCAGGCAAAGCCCAAGTGCGTTTCCAGAATATATATGATTCAGAAACAATTAAGATTTCGACTAATAGTGCTACTCTATAAGAGTGCGTTCACCAAGGATCCCAGATCAACCCAATGCGCAAGCGTATAGCCTACTAGTTCGGGGGAAGATGCTGTGTCCATCGTAGAAACGCCCTCGGATACTTATACAACCGCCAAAACACTGTTACAAAGCCCAAAACACAATCCCAATGAGTCAAAAGTCCGTTTATCCGTCTCTTTAACCGCGTTTCCGTCGGTTGTTCTTCCGAGCGTCGCCTCCCATTGGTTCCCAACTGCGAGCACGCCATGTTCCCTTGCCAATTACGAGGCAGGAACCCGTCAGCAGCACCCCTGTATTATTCAGAGGATGTGTCGATCACCGATAGATCGGCACTGCATCTCGTTCGACCTATTTCTGCTTCAACTCAAGTTTCCCCTTGGTTCCAAGTACGGAACTTGATAGTACTCCTTTGTAGGTCTCGGTAGATACCCGTTTCTCTAGTGTTTCCCAGAAAGGGTTCTTGAGAAAGAACCTTAGAACGCCTTTAGAGTTGTGATCCGGATCCACAGAATAGCCGACCACCTGTTTCGGTGTATCCGCATCCGATGGAAACCGGCAACGCTGGCAACCAAAACACTCGTGACCGAATGCGTCTCCCCTAGCGTCTCAACACAACACAACACATTGCCAACTCCCGTTCCTTTGACCCGTTTCTGTTGTTTAAGTGAATGTTGGAAACAAGTCAAAAGAAGTCCCTTAACTTATTATCTGGCTGCACATTTCCCTTACAGTTTTCAGGGCTAGACTAGCCAATGGACGTTCTAATTCCTTAGAACGTCCACCCATTTCTCCGTGGTTCGCCCAACAGCTACCAGGAACCAGTACTGTTGCATAGAAACAACAGTTTCAGCAATGGGCCCGATCAGAAACACGCAAAATTACGTGTATCTAACCATGGCCCAATTACTGGCTTATCAACGTGACCTTCTGCATCCAACGAACCAGTGCTCCTCGTACCGCCCGGACTACGCTCGTCGCTACCCAGTGTCCACCAACAGGATACGACCGGTCCACCTGGCGCCTGGACAATGTTCCCTCGTTTCCATTCTCGGACGCTCTCCCACACCGGACGGACCTACCGCGTGCCTGACGCCGATGATGTCCCCTGCCCCCTGGAAACACCTGCGACCCGCATGGCACTTCTGGAAACGTGGGAAGTCGTCGAGGAGGTATAAAAGGGAGCGCATTTAGTAGGAGTAGTCAGTACCTTCTGGCCTGCAGAAGTAGCTTTCGGGGTGTTTCCCCACTTTCTGTACTGTTCTCAGCTCAATCTAAGGGGTACTCCCAGCCTTCCCCGACTTTGTACCTCTCGTGCACCCTCCTCCTCGCCCACTGCTGGAGGCAGGCCACACATTTTGCATTCGCTCGTTCGTCGGCGTCTCACCTCTCACACCTCCATCAGCAGGGTCCCTCCTCACCGGACCCGGTGTCACCATCCCAGGCTTCCTCGATTAGGATCACCGTTCTCGCGAGCCTCGCTCTGTAGAAAACAGGCCCGGAGAGAAGCCATCACATATAAATCGCCATCCATAGCCAACGAGACCAACTGTCTCGCCGTCAACCGAACGACGTCGGTGTCATCGTCTGTGCAACACACATCGTATCTCCAGCGCTGGTTCTAAGGGGAAGAGCGCACGAAGGAAAGCAGGCAGGGCAACGCATTTAGGGTTCCAGTACTCTTGTACGGGGAGCCAGGTTTAGGCATTCACACCTTCTTTACCGTTTTCACTAACAACAGGTCCTCCGCACACGTCCACACCCAGGAGACGAACGGTCTCCACGATCCCCCGTTCACACACACACATACACACACCTATCGCTCATACAAGGCCGATTCGTGCACCGACCTTCCGCTCTATCATTCGACTATATCTTCCCCTCTAGAGGACGAACGTAGTCGAATTCGAATCATATATCTTTCGATACCGACACCACGGTCCTTATCACAGCGCTAGGTCTGTCTGGTGCGAGAGAACATCCGGGAATGGAAACGAGGGAAGGTCCACACGCCAAGGGAGGGGACCGGTTGTATCCTGTTGGTGGACACCGAGTAGCTACGAACACAGTCCATGTGGTATGGGGAGCACCGGGTTCTTGGAGATGTTGTGTTGTAGGAAGGCGTCGAGAGTCCCAGATTGTGGGGAACGGTCGTATCCAGGTGACGATGGTACAAGAGCAGCAACAGGGTGGTTCAAGTTCAAACTAAAAGGTTGCCAACCTTAGGTTCGGTTCAAACCCTGGTTCAAACCTACCTATAGGGTTCTGAGTAAATAATGGTTCAAACCTGTGGTTTGAACCAGTTTGAACCATGGATTAGTAGAGGATCCAACCGATTCAAGCAGCAGTTTAAGCTGGTTTGAACCTGATGGTTTAAACCGGTTTAATCCATCAGGCCCAAAGCAGCTGGTTCAAACCATCAGGTTTGAACCGGTTTGAACCTGATGGTTTGAACCTACTACAGGTTCAAACCAGTTTAAACCATCAGGTTTTAATTGAACCGGTTGGAACCATCACGTTCAAACTGAAAAAGTGCATTGACATCTCAAAGCAAAACAAAGGTGCCACAAAGGTGACTGGCACCTTTGTGGCATGAGGCAACTGCATGTGGACCACGTGCATTTGATGCAATACATGGTCCACATGCATCTATTTTTGCCCCCAGTGTTAGGGATTGGCACCACCATATATGGTTACAGCTGTAAGGATTACGGGTTCTTACGGGTTCCAACCGGCCATAACCGTAACTGTAAGGATGCTACCAGGGCCTCTTACGGTTATTACGACCATATACGGCCGTAAAGAATGAAATAAACTTGAACAAGGATACAGAACATGTATCTGCACCTCCTGCACGGCCTGGAGTGGGTCCTTGAGGCCCTTGCGTTTCAAACGAAGCTGATTCCTCAGCAACATCAAAGCCTGGATAGTTTCTGGCCTTAACCTGGAGCGCCACAGAGATGTTATCTCTACCGCTAGAGAAAACATGTTCCAAGCAGAGCCTGTTAAAATCCGTGACCTTCATTTGAGCCTTCAAATCCTTGCCAATAGTCCTCTTTTCTCATCTTTTGGGTGTACTCTGGTGCCGAGGCAGCTGACTGAAAGCCCAGCCAATTGTTGCACCATATCTGCCGCCATCCACTAGGTTTAGCCCCACAGAAGTGGCCTAAAGTGTACTGGGCACTTCTTGATTTGAACCATCAGGTTCAAACCAGTTCAAACCATCAGGTTTGAACCTACTACAGGTTCAAACTGGTTTAAACCATCAGTTTCAACCCGGTTCAAACCTGATGGTTTGAACCTACTACAGTTTCAAACTTGCTTAAACCACTGCTTGAACCGGTTAGATCCTCTACTACCTGTAGTGGGGTCAAACCGGTTTAAACCTGATGGTTTGAACCATGGTTTGAACCGAACCTAAGGTTGGCAACCTTGTGGTTTGAACTGGAACCACCCCACGGTACGATAGCTGTCGCTTCCCAGTACCCGAGTATGGTTTCTTAGTCAATTGGTGGATCGACCAAGTCCAACCTTCTCTTGGCAGTTCTGAAGACATCAGATGATGTCCAACAGTAAGCCCTCTTGTTCAGAAGGATAATCCCTCGTAATAAGCCCTTAGTCAGGGATGTGCAGTAGCCCCAATCCGTTCCAGGATGGTAAGTCGCTTTCCGTGGTTGCTCCATTAGCGACTTCTCATGTCAATCCTTTACCAGGATCGTTGTCCAGTGCCTTTCTAATGGTCTGAGACACATTATATCCCTTTTAGCTAACTGCCCAGGCCAGCATTAGCCCTTGTGAGATGATGTTGTAATGTAGTGTAACACATTATAGTATGTTGCAACTCGAGCAAATTTGAATAAATGCCCAGGTGCCCCAGTACCAGGTCTGTCAGCACAAGAGCTGAGATTCAGACGAGTGATAGTCCCTTTACAGGTCTTAAAAATAGGTTGAAGGGAAGGTATAAGATTCCCCTAGGAAGATGAACCTTCACCACAAGATATCACCAGGAATTGGCCTGAGCAATATTCAAGTGATGGAAATAAGATGTTTAAAAGCTTCGCAGCTTTTGAGACAGCAGGTGTTGTGTGGTAGTGGTGGTAATGTCCGACAACATGCAGGAGACCTCTAAGAGGTTGACGATATACAATTCCCAGACGATACAAGCTCCGAAAGCTTATTTCCCAGAAGACTCCGAGATGATGGCGATGACAATGAACAATGAGTGATGTCAATGAACAATGAACGATGGTGATGACAGTGACAATGAATGATGACAATGACAATAAATGATTCGATTCTAGACACTAGGTAGCCTCAATCATGTCCAAGATGTTTCCAATAACCAAATCCTTATTTCCAGCTAAGGTTTCCCAATGTTAAAGTCCAATGACAATACACACTGTGCCAACCCCAGAAATAGCCCAATCATAAGCATTCAGCCTACTTGTACAGGGGTAATTCTGTGCCCTACTCAGAATAATGTCCTGACTACTTATACAAACCCCAAAATCATATGCAAGTCCACAAACGAAGCAGAAATTAGTAAAGTCACCCAAGTTCCCCCTCCTGAGCCATTTATCTGTCGGAAGGCTTCCTGTTAGTGTATTGCCATTGGCCAGTGTACAGGTTGATCCTGATGTCTGACTATGTGGCATTGGTCATCCTAGGGGTTCGAAACCCTCAGTCTCTTGACTGACTGATATCGAGTCATCTGCCTTATTTCCCATTTTCCCTTGTCCTCTCTTGTCACCCCCGACCATTGGGTTGTGTTCTCCTGGCCTCTAGCTCCTTGTAGACACCCATAGTGAGACTTGTCTCAGAAAGGGATCTTATTTCCCTAACTCTGCTTACTCGGGATAAGAACAATCCCATCAGATTGCCTTAGCTGACCTTTGCTTATCCTGGAACTTTGCTGGAATATACATCCCCGGACCCCTAATGTCTATTACATGGAAGGCACACAGCCTGTTGGTGCAGAAATAAGAGTATTTCTGCATGCCCTTGTCCCAAGTATGTCCGGCCTACTCCATCATGTGGGAATAAGACCAGAAATACTCCCTTAAGAGGTTTGTGGGCTACACATTCCTCTGCAGTTTTCAAGGTAAGGCAGAAGTACATCACCAGCGGCTCAAAGAGCCCTTGGTTAGTATGGAAGGCAGCCTTCCATTTGTCTCCTTCCTGGATCTGGACATTGTTGAACCCCCAGCAGACATTGAGTTTTGTGAAGTACTGGGCTCCCTTCAAGCAGTTAATGAGGTCGTTGATCAAGGGAAGTGGGTACTGGTTCTTCATGGTCATTGCATTGAGTGCCCAGTAGTCCTGGATGAATTGAAGCACCCTGTCCCTCTTCTTGATGAAGAAGACCAGAGACGCCATCGGGGACTTGGACAGCCGAATCCGGCCAGTGCTCAACCCCTTCACGATGAAGGCGTTGAGCTCCTCCTGTTTGAACAGAGAGATCGGGTACACCTTACAGTTGGCCAGCTTCGAGTCTGGCACAAGTTTGATGGTGTGGTCCCAAGTTTGACACTCCGGCAAGAAATTGAATGCTTCCTTGTCAAAGATGTCCAAGAAATCTGTGGCCCACAGTAGAACTGAGGTCTCAGCCGAAATGGAGTTCTGGGCAAAAGCCTCTGTGATTGCTGCCTGTGCAAATTTCTTTGGCTTGGACCTCCTCAGCTGGGGCAAACACAGTGCAGAGGATCCGGTCAACTTCCTCAAGTCTGTCATCATTGTTGTCCAGGTCCGGTGAAAGGCTGTCCTTGTGTTCACTCAAGAATGTTTCAAAAGAATAACACTTCCGGGACTCGAACTCAGGACCTCTTTATTACTCCTTTTTAGAGTGTGCTCTTAACCACTGAGCTAAAGTACTGACACCGATGATCAATATGCTCTAAACCTATCAAGAAAACACCAACTAAACCAAACCTCAACACAGAAGCAGAAGGAACAGAAATGCTTGAGAAGTGCACAGACAAGTATCAGACCCTGGTACAGGGCCTTATAAAAGGTTGCAGGGAGTGAAATAGACCTTGGAATTGAGATAAGAGTGTTGTATTGTTTTATAGAAGTCCTTGGAACGAAGTTCAAGTACTAAGCTTTGAGCTGAGTGAACTGGAATGAAACCAGAACAGACAGGAAAGTGAGTGTAACACAACAAAAGGTTCAATGTGAATGGAGCCCTTGCTGTGCAAGTGTTTAGGCTAGATCTAAGTGAATGAGGATTGACCCAAACAGACAGGAAGCACAGAGTGTAGTGATGTAAAGCTTCGCAGCTATGAGAACAGATGAGAACAGGTAGCTGGGGTTCTCTGAAGAGAGATGGATGCCATTTCAAGTGTAGACAGTAACTGACAGTAGTAGGTTCTGTTCCCAAGCATAAACACAGTAGTGGGTTCTATTCCCAAGCTCTTCAACACAAATCCCAAACAATCCCAATATCCAAGTGCAGGCTCAGCACAATCTTGACAGTTCCAGTCACTTTCAGACTCTTCCAGACAATGGCAAGTCAGTTTCCAAAAGATTCTGAACACACAAAATAAAGATCCAAGCCAAGACGAATTCTAAGAGACAGCTTATTTGAACTTCCCAGTTTCTACCCAATCTAATTATACAAACAGGAGTAGTGATTAAGGGACACAACTGAGGGTGCACCACTCACTCAGCCAAGGCCGGAAAATCCTCCGGCTCCACATTCTTGGCTTCTGGTTCTACTGTGAGGGAGGTGGAGGTGGAAAGCTGAGCAAGGAGCTCTCCAAGGAGATCATCGCCAAGCTGACAGACAACCTTGTCAAGGATGTCCGTGTGCTGGAGGTTCAGAGGAGTGGGACATTCTCGGGTGAGGCGTCCGGCTGCCCCACAGTAGAAGCAGGTGTGGGCCAGCAGGTGCATGCAGACTTGGTTGACATCCATGGGAATGGTGGGTGGGAGAGTGGGTACAGGCAGGAGTGTGGCTCTAGGAGCAGGCACGAAGAACTATGGGGGGGAGGACAACAGCTCCACAGGGACAGACAGGCAGAGCTGTACAGCTCAGGGGATTCTGGCTCAGGCACAAGTGAGCACATCATACTGCCAGAAGGCATGCAGTCACCACCCGCCATAGTTGAGGAGGCCCGGGGCAGCTCCCAACATTGTGATCATGGATTTGATCTGTGGGTCGAGCCCCTCTCAGTACTTGGTGACACGGACAAGCGAGTCCGTGTATCCGGCAGTAGCAGCGAGCTCCTTAGAGTCATATGTATACCAGTAGATACCTCTGGAGCCCTGGAACATGTGGGACTCCAGCTTGAGGAGAGCCTGGTCCTGCTTGGTCTCCTTGGAGCCAGAACTTGTGCTCAAACTTGGCCCAAGTTGGGAATAGGAAGGGAATAGGAAGGGAATGGTTGCAGAGCGACATTCTACCCATCATCCAGCTGTGTCCTTCGCCATAAAGGACATGGAAAACTGCACAAGCTTTTCCTCCATGATGACCCCGTCCATCATGAAGGCCTCCAGAACAAGTTGTAGGTAGGTGAGGACAGAATGGAGGAACAACCACCCTTGGGTTCAGTTGCCATTGAAGACAGCCGGGGGTTCAGCCAAAGGACCGATTTTGCTGCAGGTGTGAGAGTGGAGAAGTCTGGACCCACCACCAGAGCCGGAGCAGCAGGGGAAGGGGCAGACAGGGGTGTGTTTTGGCTGTTGTGCAGCAAGTGGAGGAGTGCAGCCTCTATCATAGCGAGGGAGCCTTTGATGGCAGTCAGCCAAGCCTTGGGGTTGGAAGCTGGCTGTGGGGTGTAAACACCTGGGACCTCAGGTTGTGCACCAGCCGAGTCGGGTGATGGAGCATCCATCAGAACGGAGGAGGGGTCAAGATTGGAAGTGGGGGAGGATGGGGTGCTGGATAGTCTCGTGACCAGACTCTTATGACATCCCAAAGGGGCCCTGTCATAAGAGTCTGGAACAATCAACGGCCACCTAACCGTACCATTGCGCTATCAATTTTGATGGTTTTTTCCCACAGGTATTTCTTCTTCTGCGTGTTCGTAAAGTGACTTCCTGCATATTTGTACCTCATGCATATTCAGAAATGTACTCAAGAAATATATCAAAGTCTCTGATCTCTGGCTCACCTCGAAAAATCCAAAAATTATCCAATTCAGCCAAGTCATCCAAAAATAGGTTCTAACGACTTTGCATACAGTCATCTTGACTTTTCTAGATAAAATGGATGAAATCAGCACCCTTGACAGTTCAAAAGAGCATATAGCACATCTAAATACAGGCCAAGGCTAAGAGACACATTGAAAACACACGAGAACAACAGGCAAAACCTGTGGGAAAAAGCCATCAAAATTGATAGCGCAATGGTACGGTTAGGTGGCCGTTGATTGTTCCAGACTCTTATGACAGGGCCCCTTTGGGATGTCATAAGAGTCTGGTCACGAGACTAGGTGCTGGAGTAGCAGTCCAAGTCCATCTCTACACCGAACTTCCCAATATTAACCAGTTGATCCCTGAGATCCTTCCTTCTGCTGTAAGAGTAACCTTAGGATCAATGCAGGGCACAGAAATAGCGGGCAATCCAAAGTAGATTAAGAGGTGGTATCTAAATACAGGGTAAAAGAATACACACCTAGCAGGGGAATCTGAAGAGAAGGAAGAATGAGGATTCCCACACTAGGCGAGGTTTTTATAAACAAGCTAGCAGCATGTAACCAACTATCTCCAATGACCGGAGGTATCTACAGTGATCTCGGGCTTGGTCACATAGCACATGCCAGTGCGAGTGGCCAGAGTGAACGGCTGGAGGTGGAGCTGAGGACGGACAGCCAGAGAGCAGTGGTGAGGGCGTGGGCAAAGCGGAGGATGGAAGGGACAGAGCCAAGGATGGAGCCGAGGCGGCCGGAGCAGGAGTTCCCCTGACAGTTCCAAGGTAATTGTGTGGAGTGAAGACCTTAGGGTGGACACAGGTCCTGAGTATACCCACGGAAATTGCCCACAGGTAGCCATGGGTACAGGTATGGGTTGAAGATTCTCAACCCACGGCAGGTTTTCACAGGTTTTTGTATGATAGTTTTTTTGCTCATGCCACTGGTTGGGAGATTCAAGTTTTTCAGCACAATTTATGCGGAAAAATGTTGTTTGTTTTTCAGACATTTTTCACTGAAAAAAGCAGTGAAAAATTCAAATCTTTTTCACCTCTTTTGAGCTTCCTTTGAATTTTTCACCTCGAACTCACAAAATAGTGAAAATGTTTTGAGTTTTTCACTACTTTTTTCAGTGAAAAATGTCTGAAAAACAAACAACATTTTTCGCCATAAATTGTGCTGAAAAACTTGAATCTCCCAACCAGTGTGCAGGCATTTGTTTTCGCATATTACTTTCATGTGTTACTTCTGGTAAATGATCTTCTTGTGGTGGATACTCATCTTCAGGTCTAGAGTTTAAATTCAGACTGAAATTTGGTGGGTCACCCATGAGTAGGTCGCCACCTATGGGTAAGCCCGTATGGGTGTACCTCTGGGTGACAATTTTGGTTGAATTGTCTTGAACTGGCTAGTATTTTTTAATTATATCTGTTGGTGCAAACAGCTTTCATGGTTTCTCTGCTCACATCTACAGAGATTAGAGCTCACACCCATACCGTAAAATTAGAGACAGACCAATAGGTTCCCTGTATATGGCAAACTTGACATTGTCATCCAATGGTGTAATTGCTGTGGTTTTGGCTGGAAGAGGGCACCACTATGCTTTAAGAGGCTGCTGAAACCCTTTGAGATCCAAGCTAGCCTTGGATCACCATTGCCATAATTGGGCCCGTAAAAATTACAGAGCCATTCCATCTGCCGAGGCAAATAGTATACATATGGATGTTGCCATCTGTAATGAAATTACACTGTAATTTTGAATATAGTGGGTGCAAGCCCTAATAGAGACAGAAATAAGGTAAGGTTCTAAGGTAAGAACATTCTATCTTGTTGTTGAAATAGTTTCAGCCAGCTGATACATGGAAATGCACGGCAAGCAACGGTGCATGGATATGCACAGCATGCTGGAACACATGAGGTGCACAGCAAGTCGAAATGCTCAAGATGACAGCTGGTCTGACTCACTTGAATGTTCCATTGCTTCTTGTTCCTATTTTTCCAAATACATTGTTCTCAAAGTATCAAAGGCCTCAGTACATGGTGAATAAATGATCATATTCTTGGTTTTCCCTCCCCTATTTCCCCCCACCAATTATGTTTGTTTCCTTTTTTTTCTTTTCTACAGACTTTCTTGTGATTTAACCTTATTCCTGACCTCCCTAATGTGTGTCCTGCATCAAGTTATGGGGTTATATACTGGAGGCTCTGATGCAATTGATAGCTGCTGGGGAAGAAGAGTTGGCACAGCTAACTTGAACAGTTCTTGATTTTGCTTCCACTCCACAAGCCTGCAATCAGTTGCTTCAACCCCTTGTGACTGTGATGACCTCTCAAAAAGTGGTCTAGCCTCTTTCCATAAGGTGCATGATTTAAGAGGTTCTCCATGATGGAAATGGATGTCACCAATTGACCTCATGCATTCAGCCCTACTCTGATGGATATCCATCCATGTGAACCCCTCCAGTGCTACTGTCAAAATGCTCAATGCCTCATCATCCATGCCCTGTCCTGCAAAGGCATCTCCGAGGCACTGCAGGGCATGGTGTACCTCTAGTATACTTGTTGCTAAAGGTCGCATTGTAAATGCAAGAAAGACAATGGCCCATTGCGTAATCTCTGAATTAGCATGCACAGGATGTGTGGAGTCTGCCAGCCTTGCAAGGCAATAGCATGCAAGCGGGTTGTCAATGATATATGCAGCAGTGAAGGCTTGCATGTACTCTATACATGCACCTATGGTGTCCCCTTTGCAGAGCTTCAGGTCTGTGTGGTGGATCTTACAAAGTGAGAGGCCCCGTACTGACTGCACATTTTGGAACACAGCTGTTGCAGTTTGGAGTTTGTTGTGCACCATATCAGTGCTGGTAGTTGTCACGAGATCAAGAGCTACAATGTTGATTAGGGTGTAGGCATGCATTACAGGAGAAAGCACAGGGGAGGTGCAGTGCAGAGTAAGTTCATGGATCTTCTGTGCTTCAGCATACTCTGTCTTTTGGTGGTGCACCTCTCCCTCAAAGTTCATCAGTGCAAACTCAAAGTCTCCACCCTGCATACCCGCTTGACCAACCAGCACCTTCCCTTTGGTCAGTACCTTCATGCCACCTTTGAAGTCTCCAAGGTGAATGTAACACATGGCCTGACAGTGGAGACTCTTGAGTTCCCCCCAGATATTCCCTGTGGCAATAGCAATTTTTTGTGCTTTGCAGGCAAGCTGTAAACCCTTTCTGCAATCACCCTGATTACAGGCTATTATTGCTAAGCCAGAAAGTGCTTGAATTTGAAGTACATGTGAATTACATTGGGGTGCCAAGGAAAGGGCCTGACTCCAAAAATTCTGTGCTGTTTTGTAATCACGGAAATGGTGGAGATAAAGTGTTGAAGCCGCATTGTAGAGCCAGCCTAGAGATGCTGCATAAATCACAAGTGTTTCTTCAGGCAACAGTACTTACCTTCACCCTCAACATTCCCACTTATGCGAAAATGTTCTGTGGCTTCAGCTATGGACTGTTCTGGATCGGGAATTGTCTGAAAGTTCAGTCCCTGAATTGCCTCAGTGATAAATAACCCATGAATGTTGTGATCATCAATTTTGGCCAATATTTCTGGTAGGCGAAGCATGAGTGGTGTGCAGCCACGATTCATTGACCTGTTCAGGCAGTTGAGTGATATGACACCTTGTATGGTCTCTCCTAGCTCCACAGGATCACAGCCCAATCCATACAGCAGTAGATTGTCTAAATTCCCAAGATTTGAGAACAGTTGGGGTAGCAGGTTAGCTGGAGGTGCGGAGCCGTGTAGCCAGGTTGTCCAGAGACTGACAAGATTACTGAGGTGCCTCTGGAGAGGCCGCACCAGATGTGGTGAGGGTGGTCTGGTAGCTTGAATGTATTCCCGGATTGGGGCCAACACTTTCAATCGTCCTGTATGATCAACATATGCAAGGGAGGTGTGGACCAATGTTGCTTTGCATTTCAGAATGTCAGGAATTGGTGGTTTGCTTTGTGCCAAATCACTGTCAGAGATACCATCTGACAGGAGGGACATGAGGCTGAGAAGCTCGACTGCATGAGTCACCAATAACATGCGGGGACTTGTAAGGGATAGCGTGATTGATATCTCCAAGTTGGAGTGTTTATCATAACCTCCAGATAGAAGTGTAGTTTTCTCATGGTTCCAATGCTGCAGGGTGGCCTGTCCTCCTTCAGAAGCTGAAATTGCTGCAACCAGCTGAACTGCCAGAGGGATGTTGTCCGTAATATCCAGGAGCTTGCCAATTTCAATATCATTGAGGATGTCATCTGCAATTTCGATAAATGTTTGATGAGCAGCAGTTGCAGTCAATGGTGTTAAAGGATGTAGGAAGGGATGAGTCCATTGTACTTTGCTTGGTCTCTCAGCTCCACGCATAGTGACCTAACAAAATGTGGTTAGAAGATATTGAAGGAGTGACAAGTCATACCAGGAGTGCAACATGCAGAACATCAGTCAGCAGTGAAAGAAATTCCTCAACCTTTGCCCGACCTTCTACTGCCTCCCATGGGGTCTCAAAATTGTCCAAAATCACCAAGCACGGTGGTCCAACAGCTAAATGGTGGATGACTTCCTTCACCTGCCCACGAGAGACCTCTAGCCCAAGATGCGAAGCAATAGTTGCAACCAGAGAATCTTTTGTCCAAGCAGAGTCACATTGGACGAAGTGCCGAATAGGAAATTTGTCAACCACTTTGGGATCATGAAGGGCCACCACTGCTAAGGTTGTTTTTCCTATTCCGCCTGGGCCCAATATTGCAACCCGAGCAGGATCTTTGAGAAGGTTATCAACAACATCTCGAAGTTCAGACTGCCGCCCATTGAAAATTTTCGGAGTTGCAGGAAGCAACGAGAATGACCTAGAGCTGGAAGAGTCACGACTGTAAATGCAGATCTGATCACCCCAAAGACAAAAAATCCCACCTGGTAGACAGCAAACTCTGTCCAATCTAGACAATCACATAAAACTACTGGGCCAAAACTGCCAGAACGTACTTACAGAAGAAGCAGTGTCAAATTGGCTAGTCCAGGTTGACATGAGCTCCATGAGCTCCTGGTGTCTTCTCTCAGTATCGAGATTAAACTTGACAAGCGCTGAAGTAATTCCAACTCCTTGTTCCATCTTGTGACATTGAACAAGATCAGTTCCTACAGGCCGGCTGTCAACAGGCACATAGCGACTCACCCCGAAAGCACTCAAAGCCACCTTCAACTCTTTTTCAACACTGTTCAACTGTGCTGTGATTTCACTTTGCTTGAATAGGCGCCTGATTGTTCCTAGGTCTTGCTGTGCCCTCAAACATGACTCCATCTTTTGGAGAGTGCTACAAACACACAAAAAGAATCAGCATGAAGTAATAAATCCGACACCAGACTGACAGAGCATACTGGGCAATTTTGTTGAGGATTCTCAGGGAGTGAATGTCCTATGGACAGGTTGATGAATATACAAAGCACACTATGAATGTCCGGCATCATCCGGAGGCATCGATCCTTTTGAAACTTTGTGTTCTGTAGTCTGAATTGGGCTTCGTATGTGTGTGTGTCGCTTCCGAAACTCACCTGTACCATAGGGATGATTTCCAAGATGAGGGTGCAGATTCGTCCCAGGAAGGGTATCTGAGTAAATTCTGCAACTTCCTGGAGTGCATTTGCTGCAATGACGGTGTACTCCAGGCTTTTGTCAGCTGCGACAGAGATGGGGGCCATCGTGGAGGTGTGAAGGGACCAGGAATCAATGTTCTTCTATTCAGGGTAGTTATTTTAGATGCAGTGCGAAGTTGGACGTTTGACAGAGAAGGACTCCAAGTATCAGAATGGAAGGGTGGAGCTCCAGTACATTCACATCCCTGTCCAAGAATAGCGAATCAGTCAGAAGGGATCTATGCATCTGTCAAAGATCAAGTGGGCGAACACCATCACAATAATGTCGGCCACAGGGAAGAAGCAGACAATCGGAGTGAGATAACCGAATGGGAAGCTATGAAGGTCCTTATCGGACAAAAGGATTTTTTCGTTGACTTTTGGTTGAGGTCTTCAAAAATATTGAGAAGTCTCCCAAGATTTCCAAACTTTGTCAAGATCTCCGAACATCTTCAGGCATCTTGAAAGATGTGAATTCTTTCTTGCCCATCGTCCATGAGATCTCTAAGATCTTCAAAGCTCTCATCAACTGAGTTTCGTGAAAGATGTCCGAAGATCTTTCAAACTAGGACACGAATTTCGCTATGCTTTATTGGGAAAGATCTCCTGAGATCTCCGAGGGAAAAAAATGTTACCCTCGGTCCGGCTCCGGTGGGCGCATCAGATGACGGCTGATGACAACAGTTCAACGGTGATGCGCCATTATGATCAACAGAACCCGAACATGCCCAACAGCACAAGCTCAACACCGGTTAGCAAACAAAGAGAGACATAATGCTCCTCCTACTTATATTGAACTTCGGAATATCTGAGTGCGAGCTCCAAGTCCTGTCAAGGCTCCGTGCTCGAGTTTGAGGATTACTCACACCACTCACTGCATTCAGGCCCCTGATCGGCAGAGGCTGCCGTGCTTTGCCGCCATCGGACGCGCTGTGCCTACCTTACGCGACAGGGTCTGCCGAGAAGGGTCTGCTGCGTGCTGCCGCCATCGGTCGCGGCGGGGGCGGCCAACCCCCGCCGCCCTAGCCTACCTCCTCTTCCGACCACGGCGCCGTCGTCCCTTATCTCCGAAATACCACCATGGTGACCTTGGAGCGCATGGGAATATTTAGCTCATATGGGAATCATCTTACCAACCGAATGATTTGGGCGTAACACTGATTTTGAAGCCGCTCACAGAAACGGTCTCTTTGGCCAATGGGCACAAATGACCGCTCAACGGCCTCTCATGCAACTCAGCACAGTGTTAGAAGGTACGTCAACATAGGTGCTCCGCAAAAAATTGGCGATATCGGCTGTATCGTGACAGTGACATAACACGGTCGGCAAAGATGGCGCGAACTTTTGATCTGGAGCCTGCTTCCGTCGACGACCTCCAGCCCCGAGCGCCCCAACTGCGTGCCCGGTGATTGCACATCAGCTAGACCTAGGGAGGCCACCCGCGGCGGACCAAGTCGCGCTCGGGTCTGCCGTGCTCGGCCGCGGCGCGGCGGACACACCCTCTGTCGCCTAGGGGCCTGAATGCAGTGACTTGCATTACATGGCGCCATCGTAACTTAAGGCAACAAGAAATCACCGTTGCTCGGCTCAGCCAGACAACGTCAATCAAAAAAAAATTCTTGGTCTGAAACTCTAGTTGCTGAGCACAATTTCTACTTTGTCGCATTGTCCATCGAACCGCGGTTCACCCAGGCCATTGCCTCAGTTATTACTGCTTTCACCACCCCAAACCGCGTCCAAACCTACAATATCTCCAGTTATGTCACTTGCACTCAACACTTCCGGATTGGATTGTCATGAATTGTTATTGAATCGACTCTGTGCCGGGACTGCTCAATACCCCGAGCATCACCTCTGCCCCGTAGTGCCGCCACTACCGCCTTCGGCGGCAGGGCGGCAGTGTTGGCGGCAGCCCACACCGGCGTTGTTGACCTATTCGGCCGATGTTCAAAACACCCTGAGGTGCCCACCTCTGAGCGGGATGTCAACCGGTTTGGGAGGACTGTGGACGCGTCCTACAGAAATTACAGTCGGTTGTTTTGTAGACCGACTCCGAGTCGCATACGGCGGCCATTCACCGGATTGATTCGAATATTACTTAATTGTTGCATATCGCGAGTCGTCCGTCCGTTATCAGGAGAGCAGGTCCTCCTGCTACCAACAGGCGAACAGTCTTTCTCAGCGATCGACATCATGATTTCTTGGATCGAACACAAGACAATGGCACTGGTCTAGACGAGAACAGGCACAAGGGGCGCGACAAGACGCGCCGCGAAGCTGAGCTTGGCAGCAGCGGATCCGAAAAAAAAATAGATGCAAAGCAACAACGATGAGCCTTGCACGTCCAGGAGGTCTGAAATCGAAGCCTCGTCAAGGGGATTGAGGGGACACACATTCGTGCATGTATCGAACGTCGGTGAACCTACCCCCCCGCCGTGAAATCATTCAAGGAAGCGCTGAGCAGCCAAGTTGAAGAGGGGCAGGCACACCGTGGCGACGGCGTTAAAAATGAATCTGCAGACAGAGGCGTAGATCTCGAAAAGTATTGGAGAAATTTGGCGTACAGTACGCGTGGCATTCATTATTTTTCGACTTCCTCTGTGCCTCGTGCCGAGCCCAAGATTGAACTGCATTATAAAATGCTTGCTCTATCTGTACCCATACACTCTAGCACCTACACACCGTGTACACCTAGATATCGATACATCGACACAGCGTACAAACAACACACATGTAACGGTGCGCTCCCGCGCCGTACTTCTCTTTCTTTCCTTTTCCAACCACTCCTTCCTATTCCGTGTATTTCACTATTCCGTACTTATTACAGTTCTACGCTGACACTCGTTGCGTCATATACCTACTTACCATCTTTCCCCTTGTTTCCGATCTGTCCCCTTAGTTTACCGATCCAGTATAAATACCTGTTTGTACGTAGTTACACTTTGGTCAATCTTACTCTTACGCCACCTACCTCTGCTGGTTCGACCACCCAGCAACTTTGAATCTTGAACCTCGTGTGCCGGAACTAGCCGCCGACTTCTAGCCGACTGCTCTCCGTCACATCTTTTTAAGTGCTCGATATCTAGTCGCTGCTTCGCTGGTTACCCCCTGGTCCGATCAACCAAGACTACCACCCTGCTGCCGACCTTCTGCGACCAAAGTATTCGACTATGGACAACAATAGTCACCACACTCGCTCGGCGACCCGCGCCGGCGTATACCCCCCTCCTCCGCCCATCTTCAGCCCCACCAACCTCTCGTTTGGATCGGTTGGGGCTGGAGAGATGGTAGCCTCATCCATCGACGTCTCGATGAGACCTACCGTCGCTTCGGCGGCGAGACCCACCGGCGCTTCGGCGCCGGAAACCCAACGAGACCCATCAGTGCTGCAAGCATTGAAGAGCTATCCTCTGCTCTGCCTTCGCTCTCAGTGAGCAAGGTGGAATCTGGGACGCATGGAGAAACTCCGGCGTCTGAACTGGATGAAGACGATGACGGGGGCTGGACCCCCGTAACTCGTAAGACCTCCCGTTCCCATCGGGAAAGGAGTCGCTCGAATGGAAGTAAAAATACCTCTAATTACTCTTCTGATTCGAGTGAGTCTGAATCCGGTGAAGAATCCACCGTCGCGAAAGCGACTCAAGAACTGAGCGTCGACGAATTGGCGACCCTAGTACGTCGCCATGAGGCATACACGGCACAGTTGCGTGCCCAAATGGGGCGCAAGGCCCTAAGCGCCAAGCCTGTCAAGGAGGAGTTTAATAACGACGTTAAGGAGAACGTCTCGGGTTTCAGGGCGATGGCCCCTGAAACCGGTACCTTTGGTAAGGAACCAAGCCCCTCTTCCGTTTCAAACACCCGGGCGCGCCGGGTTACGGTGGAGGAAGTCGAAGATGAGGACGATCTCATCTCGTTCAGCCCCAAGGCTGGCCCATCCCGGAACAAAGGGAAGGGCGCCGACCCCAGGAACTGGGGAGACGTCTCCTCATTAATCGATTTTACTGAGGATGAATTGAGGGCGCAACGTGAAGCGTTGCTGAATTACGCGGAGATTAATCGCGTAATCAAACAAGAGGAAATTACCCCTCACCTGAGTTTCAGTGAAGAAATTTCCGCGCGGCCTTCGTCACCGAAGGCTAAGAGAGGCAGGAGACGTTCCAAGAGCCCCAAGTCTAAGAAAGCATCGAGGGCTAGAGTTGAAAGACCAGCTGAGGAATCCAATCCATCGCCCCTCAGGCCCGTTGAACCTTCTATGGTTGAATCACGTACCGTTGATGGCAACCACGAAGTGAACAACGATCGCGTGTCCAAGCCTGGGCTAACCGCTGAAGAAGTATACACTCTTCTGAATAGGAAAATCAGAGAGCTAGAACCACGGAAACGGGTGAACTCCAAGGAGAAGAGTGAAGGTCTCACCTTGGAAGAAAAATTGAGACCGTCTCGCGGCACAACAGCACGCGAGACTCCCGTTCCCCGCGGCGTCACGACAGGAAGACTGGCGGCGCAAAACTTCTTTGATCGTGCCCTTCGCGACACTCGCGGGACTTCGGCTAAAGCGAAACCGCCACCTTCCGATCCGTCGGACGACTCCAGTTCGAGCTTGAGCGAAAGCTCCAGCTCGTCTGACTCTGACGATCCGGGATCCCGGCGGCGAAGCACGAAGAGCCCGCGCTTGTCATCCAAGCGCAAGCGAGGACAGGCCCGCAAGCAGAAAATGCTGCTTAAGCCTATCCCACCGTCCAGGTACAATGGAGAACCTAACGCCAACGCTATTCAGCGCTTCGCGCGTGAGTCCAAAACCTATGTCAAAATGGGTCGCGTACCGGAGGATGAACATGTTTATTTCATCTCTTATTATTTGGACGGCAAAGCCCTGGACTTTTACAACCAGGTCGTCGTTCCAGACGAGGAAAGCTGGGACTTGAAGAAGTTCTTCATTGAACTATTTGAGTTTTGCTTTCCTGTCGACTTCCGAAACAATCAGCGAAAGCGTCTGAATCGCTGCTTCCAAGGCACCAAGGAGGTGGCGGCGCACGTAGCGGAATGGTCCGAAATCTACAATACAATTGGATTAGAGGACACTCAGGAAAAAGTTGTAAAATTATTCAACAGCTTTTCATTCGCTATTCAGACCGAGATATACCGGAAGGATATTGATCCCGAGGTTGCGACCTGGGAAGCCGTTGTAAAAGCGGCTGAACAGGCGGAAGTATTGCTGAAAATTGCGTCAAAAAATCGTGATTCGGAAGCAAGTACTTCCAAGCGTTCTGGGCAGAATTCCCAGAAACAGCAATCCAACGGGGATCAATCCCAGAGTCGAGAGAACAGTTCTCGCGGAGGATTCCGTGGCCGCGGCAGAGGTCGTGGAGGGCGTTTCAACAAGAGACCGCGAGTTGAAACTATGCGGACCTCTGCGGCCGAGGTTCCATCGAAAGATGGAAAGTCGAACAAGCCCAGTGGGCAAGGAAAGCAGATGTCGCCTCAGAAGAGAAACGAATTGCTTTCGAAAGGACTATGCTTTACCTGTGAGGAATACGGCCACATGGCGCGCAATTGTCCAAAAGCGCAGTCCATGTCTTCTAAAAAGAAGGGTAACCCCCGGGTATTAGCACCCATTCGGCTGAGATACCTACCGCGTCTAGCTCTCGCGACGCGTTGTACGAATCCACGGAGGTCTTGGATACTATGTTTGTTGGCTCGATGCGTTTCGCTCTGGATACAGTCGAGGAGGGCGGGGGGTACCAGAACCGCTTCAAACGTCCTACAATGATTTTGAAACCTTATCTCAACAAAGCTCAGAAGATTTCGACTTACCCAGTGAAAACGCGCCTAATAACCCCATTGGCGATCTATATGCATTCTACCTCGAACTGATGCTTCAGGGAGCACAACCATATCCTGGAGATCCTAAATTTCGTACTTCAGAAGAGTGCTTCGAGGAGAAACGATTTCTCGCTTACCGGATATCGGAGACGCAATATATCGTAATGGACTCGGAACTTGACGAGGACCACACCTTGGAAGCCCAATGGCTGCAAGACCCCGAGTTTATGCCGGGTGTGTGGTACGCTGGAATACGCGCCAGAGCGGTTGGACTCAGCACGGCTGAATCTCTCAAGGCAGTTCGCCATCGAAGCGAAATCGGCGACGTATTCGCCGGGGCAGTGCAAATCCTGCTTGAGAAACATTTCAGTAGCCAAGGCGAGGAAATCACACAGTTAGACAGGTTTGAAATAGTCTCGGAGGGCGAGAATCTAATTATTTCAGACCGAGTGCTAGCAACATGCTTCAAGCTACCTAGAGAATTTCTGAATAACACGCAGTTCGACCTCCTACAGTGGTATGAGAACTACGGTTGGGACCTGCAATCTGACGAGGAAACTTACGATTCCCTCGATACTTCAGTCACCGAATCTGAAGTTTTTTGTGACTGATGTGAGTTCAGGCGCCGCCAGCGACAGTGGCAGTTCGATGCCGTCCCTGAAGACTGTCAGTGAATCTTCAGACGGAGATTCCGATACTGGAGATTCTCTCCCCAGACCTGAAATCTGTCAGCGACTCCTCAGATGGCGAGTCTGATGACACTCACGTCGACCTGAAGATGTTCGGTGACGCTGGAGAGACGTTCCAGGATCGTCTGGACCTTTGGGCGCGGGCCGTTGAGAAATTCGGCGAGCCTAAACAGGGAGAAATACCTTTGAGATCGCGCATTTTGGGCGACGTGATAGGCAATACCATCGCGGCTCTCTTGGATTTCTTCCAGCCGTATCCGGGAGACGAACAAGTTCCCTGGTCAGATGAGCGGAGGGACTCTGTTCGGTTCCGGGTGCTGCGCCCTACCTCCGACGTCTTCACAATCGAAGACGCTTACTTCGACGACGTCACGGTCCTGCCATTGGGTCATATTCGTGAGCCCTCGTTCCAACTTGTTGAGTGGTATGCTCGCCTTCGCGCGGAGGCGCTGGGCATCGAGTACTTCGAGGCCCTGCCTATCCACAACTTCCCGATAGAGGAACTAGTAGGCGATGCCATTCAGCAGTACTTCAGGGATATTGGTCGTCACTTACCGTACTTTGAGACGGTTACTATCAAGAGGATTCTCCGTGAGCCCGATGATTTAGAGGGGACCAGATACTTTCCTTATCACGATGCCTATGGGAGATCGGGCGTTGCACCGATGCATAAGTGAGCAGTCCCTGCTCACTCCTCGTATGGATCTGGTAGGATGGGTTTTGAAACATCAATGGAAGCTTGTCATTCAAGAAAATGATTACCAGAACGGCTGGAACAACAGCCGTCTACCGAATTATTTTGGTGACTTGTTCTCCTTACCGGAGTCGGAAGCGGAGGGCGAGTTCATTCTATACTGTGGAAAGGCTCAAATCCCGGCTGACAGCATGAAAGGAATTTCACGCACCGCTTCCACCCCGCGAATCACTAACCGAGTTGTAGCGCGGCCTTTGGTTATTGTCGTTCGTGTGAACGGCGAACCGGTGCGCGCTCTCGTTGATTCCGGATCCCTAGGGGACTTGGTATCCACCAACCTAGTAGATCAGCTTCGCGTCAAACGCCAGGAACTGAACGACCCGATTACCTTGCAACTGGCGGTCCAAGGATCACGCTCTAAAATAAATCATTCGGTGAGCGTGGCCTTCAAGTACCAGGATATTTCCGAGAAGAGAGAATTCTTCGTTGCTAACCTTAGTGGGTACGACATGATCTTGGGTACGGCATGGCTGTTTCAACACAAGGTGAGTGTTGGGTTGAACCCTGCTCGCGTCATCATTGGAAGCGCTGACTCCGTTCCTATAGAAGGAGTCGCGACGGCTCGGGTTTTTGCTGGAGCTACTGGATTAAATGGAGATGAGCTACAGGCTGCGCGGGAAGAGATAATGGAGTACGCAAAGCCTATTGTAAAACAGCCGAAGAAACGGGCTTACCTCCATTCCGTGCAATTAACCACACTATCCCGCTTCTTGATGAAGATAAGATATTGCCTTGGCGGCCGTCGCGCTGTCCCGAGGCCCTGAGAACTCTTTGGGATGAGAAGCGTCGAATTTACCTAAAGAACGGCCGATGGCAGGTCACCAGCGCAAGTAATACTGCGCCGATGCTGTTTATTTTTAAAGTCAAGAGTGACTCATTGAAGCTACGAGTGGTGGTTGACTTACGAGCCCGTAACGCCAACACCAAGAAGATGACGTCCCCATTACCGGACATGGAGGGTATTTTGAGGCGTGCTTCGCGCTGTAAATACCGTTCGCTCATCGATGGCCAAGATGCTTACGAGCAAATTAGAATCGTACCAGAGCACGTTTCACGATCTGCTGTAAGCACACCGGACGGGAATATGGTCAGCCTCGTGCTTCAACAAGACGACTGCAACACACCCCGCGACATATCAGACCCTGATGAATTATTTATTCGGGGACTATATTGGTAGATTTATGGACGTTTACCTCGACGATATCATCATATATTCCGATAGTCTGGAGGATCACGTTAAACATTTAAAACTTGTGATAGACGTCCTAAAACGAGAGAAACTGTACCTTAGCGCACATAAACTTCAGCTTCTGCAGTCGGAACTGAGCATATTGGGTCGGGTCGTTGACGACGAGGGTATCCGAATGGATCCCCACAAAGTCGACACCGTAGTGAACTGGAAAACCCCGACTAATCGCGACCTGCTTCGCGGATTTCTCGGGTCAAGCGGCTATCTTGCGGATGATGTACCCAAAGTACGGATTCCAATGGGTGTCCTGCACAGTTTAACCAGTGACTCAGTTCCCTTTCGCTGGGAATATACGCACCAGCGGGCTTTTGAAGACGTGAAGTCATCGGTCTCCAAGGCGAGAGATCACCGTCGGAAACCAGTTAGCTACAAACCCGGAGCACCGCCAATTTGGCTCGTAACCGACGGTTGTGGCTCTGGTATATCCGGAGTTGTGTGCCAAGGCGATGACTGGAAGGGCGCTAAAGTAGCGGCGTTCTTCTCTGCCAAATTAAATTCAGCACAACAGAATTACCCGGTACATGAAATAGAAATGCTTGCCGGCGTAGAAGCCATGCTGCGCCATCGAGACATACTGCAAGGGTGCAAATTCACCTGGGTAACGGATCACAAAGGCCTGATTCATCTTCTTAATCAAAAGAACCTGTCAGGAAGACAAGCTCGATGGATTGAGAAAATCTCGAGCTTTGACTTCGAGGTGAAGTACGTACCTGGAACAGAGAATGTTCTCGCTGACGCCCTGTCTCGGATCTACTCAAACGAGGCTCCGGGTACTGTGCGCGCTAGATCTGAATACACTTACCATGACGTTGTTAACAACGATGATCTTGAAGTTTCTTCAATTTCGATGCCGGTATTTGCAGGTCTTGAAGCGATGGCAATGGGCATCGCAAGCGACCGGGTAACACGCTCGATGACACGAGCGGCTGGAAACGCCGACTCAAAGTCGCACGAAACGGCTGACGCAAAGTCAAAGCCAAGGACTGGCGCGAAGTCAGTCCGGTGGTTTGGGGTCGAAGACGGTTCGTCCCCAAAGGAGGGCGAGGGTGCAAACGTAAAGAAGCAGTCTTACGGCAATACGGATCGGTCTTCCGAGACGGCGATCACAAACGATCGCTCGCTTAACACGGATCTACCGGAACCAAATTCCCACAAGCGATGTCAAACACAACACCTCAAGTAGCTCTCTGCCCGCCGAACAACGCACGTTGTTTGAAGAGGACCTCGAGCGGATGGACGATTCACTACTGAACATTGTCAATTCTGGATGGCAAGGACTCGACCTCGCTAAGCTTCTGGCAAACAACTACGGCGACGATACTTTCTTTAAACTCATCCTGGAGAAACCCAAGGACTTCGGAATTTTGAGATCGAGGACGGGTTAGTCTACCTCAAACCGCCGATAGACGCGTTCTATGCGTTCCAAAATCACTTACCAGGATCGCAATGTTCGCGAGATTGTCATATCAGAAGCACACTCGATCCTCGCTCACCTCGGACTGAGGAAAACTTTGGATTATCTGCGGGACCACTTCTGGTGGAAAGAAATGGTGGAAGACACCCGGAGTTTCTGTGAATCGTGCTCCACGTGCGCTCGTAGTAAGCCGAGCAACCAGAAGCCATACGGCCTTCTGCATTCCCTTAACCCCGCCACAGAGCCATGGGAGTCAATCGGAGTCGACTTTGTCGGGCCGTTACCCGAGTCCAAGAACCGGGACGGCGTATTTAATTCCATCGCTGTCATTATTGACTTGCTGACAGGAATGGTACACCTAGTACCCGCAAGGATTAACTACACCGCTCGACAGATGGCCGAACTTATGTTCGAACACATCTACAAGATACATGGCCTCCCGAAATCCATCGTAAGCGATAGAGATTCGCTTTTCACCAGCGTGTTCTGGAAACGTCTCCACGAGCTCATCGGGATCAAGCTGAAGATGTCTAGTGCGTACCACCCGAGTCTGACGGTGGTACGGAGCGAGCTAATCGCACGGTAACTCAAATGATTCGTCAGTGCATTGATTCTAAACAGAAAGGACTGGGTCAACAAAACTGCCAGCCGTGGAGTTCGCCCTGAATTCCGCACGCTCGGAGACAACGGGGGTACGCTCCATTCTTCTTAAACACGGGACGGATGCCGCGATCGCTATTGTGGAACTCCGACCGTTCCCGCAAGTACCCAGGGGTCGCGAACTTTGCCTTGCAGCGGCGTCTCGCCATTATGGCAGCCCACGACAGCATGATTGCTGCTCGTGTGAAGCAGACCCGCGCTGCTAATCGAAAGCGCCAACCCGCGCCTTTTGAAGCAGGCGATCTCGTCTATCTGTCCTCGAAGAACATCACCTTCGAGAAGGGATTGGCCCGGAAGCTCATCCCTAAGTTCATCGGACCTTACACTATTATCCGTGCTTTCGGTAACAACTCATTTCAGATTGAATTGCCCGCGAACATGAAGCAAAGGGGAGTACATGATGTATTCCATTCCTCCTTACTTCGGGTACATGTTCCGAACGACGATCGCCGATTCCCGGGTCGTCTAGAATGCCAGATAGGTATATCTCTCAATGACGAAACTAACGAGTGGGCTGTTGATAAGATCACTAACCACTACGGGCGCGGATCCAAGGCTCTCTTTGAAGTTCTTGGAAATCTGGCGATACTTCTTGGATGCCTTACGTCCAGGCCAAGAAATTGACGGCTTTAGGAGAGTACCTGGAGGCTATGGACGTCTCGGATATCAAGACGCTCCCCTATGGAGCGGGAAGACCCCCTCTGCAAGAGGAGCCGCTTTTTGCCGGCTCCTTAATGTCTTACTTCTGGGCTTATAAGGCTAATGAACCCCTTGGCGAGTTTTCACCCCCCGAGACCTCCACCATCGCAATGCCTGTCACCCAAGACATCTTCTCTCGCTCTTTTGGTACTCCAACGACTTGTCTATTCGCTTCCTCGAGTACAATTCCAACCACACCGCTTTGAAGCGTGTTAATTATCGCTATTTCCGCCTCGACATCCCTCAGGGATCGGTTTTCCTCGAGGCACGCACTATCCGGCACTACATCGACTATAACCAGGTGCTCTGCACGGGTGACGACATACCTGAGCTGACGCCCGCGTACTATCCCTCGTTCGCCGAGGTGATCAACCAATACGACAATTCCGGCTTCTTCTGGGCCTACCTCGAGGGCGGTAAGATCGTCTGGAAGGAAGGTTCCACTCCCGCCAACGCCGAGGACTTCTGCGTACTCGACCACGAGACCCTCGCGCGTCCCATGCTCGGCGCCAATCAAGTCGCGGTGACGCAGGATTACTTCGACAATGCCGAGCGCTTGATCGAGCTGGAGCGTCGACGCGATCTGAAGTACTACCGCCTCCGCCAGGCGGGGAAGAGTGGTGCTTCGGATCCCAAGGAAGCTGCTGCTCCGAAGGATACGATGGACGCTTTTGCGAAGAAGCGCAAGGCCCTCGATGATGCTGCCGAGGAGGCCCTCGCTAAGAAGCGCCGGGGCGATGGGAATGGGGATGGGGCGAGCGGAAGCTGTCGGGACGCCAACATGACCTAAGTCTGCCTGGTTCGGCAGCCTGGAGGGTGGATGTAACGGTGCGCTCCCGCGCCGTACTTCTCTTTCTTTCCTTTTCCAACCACTCCTTCCTATTCCGTGTATTTCACTATTCCGTACTTATTACAGTTCTACGCTGACACTCGTTGCGTCATATACCTACTTACCATCTTTCCCCTTGTTTCCGATCTGTCCCCTTAGTTTACCGATCTAGTATAAATACCTGTTTGTACGTAGTTACACTTTGGTCAATCTTACTCTTACGCCACTTACCTCTGCTGGTTCGACCACCCAGCAACTTTGAATCTTGAACCTCGTGTGCCGGAACTAGCCGCCGACTTCTAGCCGACTGCTCTCCGTCACAACACACCACCGCGAGTTTCCGCCATTACACGTTCCGCCCTCCACCGAATCGCCCAAATGAAAACCAACACAAACGAAAACAGCGTCGCCAGCAACCCACTTATCCGCCCCAAATCAACACCCCCCAAACAACGCATGATGGTCGTCCAGCTTTGTCGTATGCTCGTCCATCACCGCCTGCGCGTTCTTGAGCACATGCTCCGGCGGGGCCTGCCCCTCCTTCTCCGCGTCGTCGTCCGGCAGGTCCTCCGCCTGGTGCACCATGTCCTTCCCGTCCTTTTCCGCCCCAGCTGCCTTCTCCTGCTCTTCCACCGCGCCGTCGCCCACGGAGAACAGCTTCCCGACCTTGCTGAGGCTCCGGCTCTTGAGCGCCTCGCGGTACACCTGGAAGCTCGTCGCAAACTCGCGGTGGCGCCCGATCTGGATCGCGTCGAGCAGCGCGGTGGCGAAGGTCTGGCAGTTGTTCGTGATGAGGTTGTATGCGGGGCGGGCGGACGCCATGTGGAAGATTGTCATTTCGCCTGGGGGGTGATTAGTATTAAAGTATTAGAGGGGGGGGAGGGAGGGGGAGAGGGAGGGGAAGAGGGGAGAGCGGGGAGAGGATTGAGTGCGCGATGAGGGAGACGGTCACGAGAGGGGTAAAATTAAAATAAACGGCGACGAGACTTGGCGGTGAAGTCCAGCTCTGAACTCCTCGTGACCTCGTTCGTCTGAGCTCCCTCGAAAAGGATGATGAGGCGATGGTGGGGATAGGGCAATAGCGCGGATAGGATATATGAATGCAAGACGGAGGATGGGGATGGACGATGGAGACGGAGGGAGGGAAACGCGACGAACTAGCCTGCCTTAGCGCCTCGTCGTTGAAGCGCGTCTTGCCGATCTCGAACGTATGCCAATCCTCGCGGTTTATCTTCTCGTTGATGTAGATGACGTTCAGATGTTCGTCCTATGCCCGCGTCAGCTTCCCAGCTCTCTAGAATCTGAGTCGACGCACCATCCACAGCTCATGGCAATACTCCCCCACCAGCACCGCCCAATGCTGCGTTGGGTCGGGACACATGTTGCGTGCTCTCTGTGATCAGCTTTCCCAGGCCCGTTTTCTCGGCGAACCACTTGCCCGCGAGGCCGGCGACGGGGTGCCACCCGAGCTCAACGGGGCGGTGGGGCCCACGGATGTCGGGCGTGCCGGGGGGGATGACGTTCGGCTTGTGGCCCAGGCCCAGCGAGTGCTCGAGCTTGAGCTTGCCTTTCAGGAGCTCATCTTTGCTGTTGCAAGTTCGAATAAGTGGCTATATGACACTCATGCGCCGAGAACGCTCACAGGAAGCCCGTGACTTGGCGGCGGCGCGAGCGATGCTCGTCGTCGTCGACTTTCTCGGGCGCGGCCATACGGGTGTACGGGTGGATGCGGAACTGGAGGTTGAAATGCCGGAAAGGCTCGGATAGTCGCTTGGGCGCTTGGGGCGAGGTGGGTCGGGATGTAGTTTGGGGTAACGCGCTTTGATGTGGTTGTGCGGATTTGGTTCCGGTGTCAAAGAGGTCCGATCTGTTCGGATCTCTCTCGATCTCACAAGCCCTTGCCACACCACTCAATTACCCGATTCTCACGTTCGGCTCTGGTTCTCTTCTTACCAACATCCCTTCGGGCGGTGGGACCGCCTATTCATAGGCGCGCTCGCGCAGTACGACTAAGTACACCCAGAACAGGGACGCCATCGTCGCGATACTTATATCACACCGTGGCAGCGGGGTGGGCCCGCCCCCACGCACTGCGTGGTGTTCGACTACACGCGGGGCGTGCTGGACATCTCCATGCGCACGTTCGATCGCATGGACAGGGGTGGGCATAGCGAGCGGACGTGGCGGCGCGGGTGGCTGTACCGGGGGCCTGCGTCAGGTCTGCTTGTCATGTGC
>JARKIC010002244.1:0-70056 GCA_029378375.1 Mycena olivaceomarginata | reverse complement strand
CTTTTATTTGAGCTCGTCGCTTCCATTGACATGTGAGGCTATTGAATAAGACAGTTGAGCAATTAATATCACCGTCGCATCCTCAATTGGGCCTTCTCTCGAGTGGCTTCCAGATTTCTGAAAAAGGTTATGAGTTGTCGAGTTGTCGAGGTCAAAATGGAAACATCCTATGTACCGTGCTCGATAATCAGCTTGAGCTTGAGTGTGTCTTGCTTTCTCGTCCAGAGAAGCCTTCTTTGAGCGAGGATGAGCCGGTGTTTTTGGTTTTTTGGTGGACATAGTTGTGGTCAAGAGCAAAAAGACGGTCAAGTCCCATTAAGGAAACAAGAATGTGCTTGACTTGACGAGCCAGCAAACCAAATCCCGCAATATCATTTAATTGTTCCACCACTTGAGTCCAATTTTTTTACAGCTGTGTTTTAAACTGTCTAAAGCTCATCTAGAAAAAATTTCAGGACACAGGTGTGAACAGGGACGCAGCAGGCAATTTTTTTCGGTGCCATCACCGACGTGTTCGTGATACTGAGGACGCCTCGGATGTATCGCTCCGGCTGGGCCGCTGACAGACCTGGTATTGGGGCACCCGGGCATTTATTCAAATCTGCTCGAGTTGCAACATACTATAATGTACTTCACTACATTACGACGTCATCTCACAAAGAGCTAATGCTGGCCTGAGCAGTTAGTTAAGAGGGATATAATGTGTCTCGAACCATTAGAAAGACGCTGGACAACAATCCTGGTAAAGGGTTGAAGTGGGAAGTCGCTAATGGAGCAATCGCGGAAAGTGCCTTACCATCCTGGAAACGGATTGGGGCTACTGCACATCCCTGACTAAGGGCCTATTACGAGGGAACATCCTTCTGAACCAGAGGGATCATTTTGGGCATCATCTGACGTCCCCAGAACTGCCAAGAGAGGACTGGACTTGGTCGATCTACCGAATGACTAAGGAACTGTACTCGGGTACTAGGAAGCGGCGGCTATCACGATTTTCAGACAAATCACTTAAGCGGTTCAAGGCGGAACCATTTGAGCGGATGGTTACCAAGGAGGGTAACGGAGTGCTGACGAGGAGGTCGGCTAAAAGTTGACATATCAACAATATCCCATCACGATCGTTCTAAGCGATGTAGATCTTGACTCATCGCTAAGCTCGGCTCGTTGATGTTTCTTATAAATCTCTCTCAATTTTACTAATCGCTTGATATCCGACAGGAGTTCATCGGCTAGCTGATATACCACTAGTCATATACCCTGAACCCTATTGCACGTTTGTATCTGTCTCGTTTATATTTAGAATCCTGTAACGTATTTAAGTGGATGGTTATGGGAGGAACGCCAGTGAATCTCACCCCACCTGTTGGACGCGAAGTTACTAGACTTCACGCTTAACCGGTAGAGTAGTCATTCATTCGGAGACACCCAGAAGCTATACCAAGTTTCGTTTGTTTTCCCTGTTTGAATATTATCTGTGTTGGATTTGGATCTTTATAAACGACGCGTGGACATATTGGATTAACGGAACGGACGCGTGGAATATAAGGAAACGGATCAGACTTGACAATTGGTTGTAATCTCGCAAGGATTAGCAATCGCGGATACTATTTGGAATCGGAATTCATAAGAATCACTTGCTTTACGCATCGGAGTATCATCTCCAAACCTAGACCCACATCATACAAAACCGTTGAACATAAAATCTCGTCTGTCTATCGCGATTGCGCCTAGAACGGATTCGAGCAAGTTTTATCTATACGACTTGTAGACCTGTAAAGTCTTGCTTATCAAAGAGAACTAAAGTTCAAATTGCCACAATCTATACTGGATTGGAACCCCGAACTTGCACGAGGACTATAGTGTTTGAGTTGTTGTAGTTGCATTATCGAACCGCGTATTCATTTACAAGGTTTGTGTTGTGGTTATTTCACCGCTTGCCCCATAGTCAGCGTTTCATCTGGAGCCCACCGCGAGGGGTTCATTTGACTTTACTTCTCAAAGTAAAACTTTGTCAATTGGTCTATAAAGACTTGGAAAATTTGTTGGATCCCGCATTTCTAGACTTTCAAAGTCTTCAGAACTATCGAGAACCCATTCCTTGAGTCTCACGACTTGAGAAGGACGTAAACCGTCAGTTCATTCTCTTCGGACGAAGTACCCCTTCGTCCTAAGATTTCTGCTACGGCAGAAACAAACGAGTTATCATCAGAAGGCGAACTTGAACCTGAAACACCTGGTTTTCCTAAACCTTTACCTCGTCGATCCGAAAGGCACAACACACCAGTTGTCCTTCCGCCTCTACCTAGTAGAAAAAGGACTCCCAGTGCAGCAGCTCTAGCAAGAGTAAAGTCGAAAGACCGAACTTTATCTCGAGCAGCGGCATATAAACAGTTACAGTTAGCATCCGCGGATACTCAATCCGAACCAATTCAATCAAGTTCGGATCCAAGGGTCGAACTAGAGGGTCTTATTGAACCTCAAGCTTCCCAAAACTCGTCCCAAACCCTACGTTCAGAGTCATCTCTATTAGAAATGGCAGACGGAGCGAACCCAGCACCAGTTGGTGGAGCCAGAGTCGCGAGCTTTAAAATTCCATACGCTTGGGATAATAATGCTCCTAAGTTCACTACGGATGATCATGAAGACCTCATGACATTTGTTGATCATGTGAACCAGATAATGGAACACGCCGGCGTTACAGATGATGCTGAAAGGAAGTTGCATTTTACGAGTTATCTTCCTACAAAACGGAAGGCAACTTGGAGAGCGCTTCCTACATACAAAAATGGAACTTATGAGGAATTCCTCAAAGAAATCTATCTTAGCTATCCTGAGATTAAATCAGAGAGAGCGGGTACCATAGATCTTCTCCAGAAACTCTGCAAGAGGAACCGGGGGATCACTGTGAAGGAAGAAGGTCGTCTTAGACGTTTCGGAATAGAATTTCTTACTGAAGTAAAGAAGCTCTTGACCGCTCCTGTTCTAATTACGAACCAGATCGCTTGCGATTTCTACTACGAGACGTTGGAACATACCTTTGCGACAACATTAAAAATGTCCATAGAGAGTTCTGCTCTTCTACGCGCTCAAATTCCTGCTTTACTCGTACCCGCGATTAATCCAGCGAATGCAGCAAACACGGGAGAGTCTCGAGTTGAAGATCCGATAGATGTTGCGGATCTTGTGAAATTAGCAGAAACTTTGGCTAGGAGTCAAAGTAGATCGGCTTCTCTCTCAGTTGGTACAAAAGACGAGATATCTGTTAGGCCTCTCAGTTTTCCAACCACAAAAGTCGAACCTTATGAGGAACGGCTGGAGGAAATGAACGGCGCTATTGCGCAGTTAAGGGATCAATACGTATTGAGTCAGAAAGCGAGTGAGCAGCGTCACAATGAGGTTCTTAAATCTCATAGTGAAGTTCTCAAAACGTTGGCACAATTCGCGAAAGACCCGCCTCCACACATGAACAATAATCGTTCAAATTACGCGTACAACACGCAAGGCCCGAGTCGACCTCAGTATTCGAGAGACCGAGAGCCTACGAAGGATCATGATTGCTATTATTGTGAGGAATCAGGACATTTCTCGAGGGAATGCCCTCACAAAATAGAACACATCAACAAGGGTTGGTTAGCATTCGCGGATGGTAAACACAAATTGGGTGATGGCAATTATATTCCGTCAGGCAACGGTACTCAGAAACAGAGGGTAGACAACTATTGGAAAAACAAGGCAATCAGCCAGAACTGGGTTGGTGCCCCGTATGACTTCGAAGCGTACGAAGAAGCGGGAAGGCCTATGGATTTCCATGAGACGGCTATGGACGAAATTAGAACGTTGAAAGTCCAGCTTGCAAAGGCTAGACAAGTAAATATTCAAACTTCTGTCCCACAGGTGGTTCAACCCACCTATATGGCTCAAACGCAACCAACCGCGGTTATGCCGTCAAACTTTGATTTTGGACAAGCCTTTCAGACTTGGATGATGAAAAGTATGGGTTCGGGAGAGTTACCTGCTACGCAGGACCAGTTTGCAACGACTAGGACCGGGTTAAAGACCGGTACCTCGCCCAATCCAAATTTCTGAATGGTCCTAGGATTGAGGCAAAGGCTCGATTTACGAGACCAGCTAAGCCTCCTGAGGACCGTAATGAAGCTAGTTTAGCAAACGCTAGAAGGGATTGGAGGGCTAGAACAGGCTGAGATCACAGAAAAGGAGCGGGATTTGGAGAGAACGTCTGGATTAAATCGGAATGGAGCAATCGCGAATACTGTTGAATTACCGTATCGCAATGTTCCACCGGTCCAGTCGACCTCAGAAGAACCCACACCTATTCAGGGTGAAGAAGAGGCTGAAATGGAGGAAAGAGCCTACCAGGTTCGAGCTCCAGTACAACGGGATGGGATAGGGAGAAAGTTGACCGATCAAATACTAAGTTCTGAAGTAACTTTGGAACTCAGAGATTTGGCGAGCGTTTCTCCTGAAGTTCGAGAAACGATTAGAAGGGATCTAACGAAGTCTCGAAGACCTGTAAAACCCAACCATGTGAAGCAAGTCATGTTCAAAGAGGAACAAGACGTCTTGCCTTTCCTAGATGAGGAGGAAGACTTGAAACTGGAGTATGACGCACTCAACTTGAGCGAGTTGCCGATAGTCTCAGTCAGTATTTGTTACCACAATCGCGGATGGTGATATCCCTGTGGGTTCGGTAGTAATACCGGACCCCTACGTACAATATTTGGAAAGTTTGGCTCCTGGCGAGGTACCTAAACAGGTATTCGTCGATCCAAAGCAAATATACGTAGCAAGGGATTCAGCCCATCTCCGAGTGGTCTTCCCAAATATCAATACGCAAGGCAAGGTAGAATCTATAATGGATTCAGGGTCTCAAATAGTCTCGATTTCGCTGGACCAAGCAGCGGAGTCAAGATTAACTTGGGATCCTGATATACAGATCTACATGCAAAGCGCAAATAGGTCGTTGGAAAGATCAGTGGGTCTGGCAAAGAACGTACCGTTCACATTCGGAGGCATAACTGTCTACCTGCAAGCCCATGTAATAAGGGGTCCAGCGTATAAGGTTTTACTGGGGCGACCCTTTGAAGTCTTGACCGAGTGCCAGATAAATAACAGTCGCGATGAATCTCAGACAATTACCTTGAAGGATCCTAATACGGGCAAGCGCTGCACAATGATCACCTTTCCGAGAGGAAAGGAATCAGAAGGCAAGTCTAAAATCCCGGATAAGGAAGAAGAGGAACGCTTAGGACCGACTGCTGACCCAGATATGGTCAATCAGGGTTTTCGCCAAGCTTCGATGAATTAGTACAGTTGCAAGAACGAGGAGAAGTGGCGTTGAAACTCGGATTTAATGAGAAGCAGGAAATGGAGATTCTTGGATATTACCTGCCTAAGGAAAGGACATTCTCTGAATACGAGGTTCAGGAAGCCTACCTTAGCGCATCTAAGAATTCGAAGGATCTGAAGAAAGATAAAAGTGCGGCAACACTGTTTAGGGAATTTAGGGAGCGTCCTAAGGACAAGAAAGATGGGAAACCTCAGAGATGTGATATCTTTACATGGAGTCAATCAGAAGGGCCAGCGGGTCAGACTGAAGATTGTCCGCGGAAAGCTAGCGCAGATATGGGGGTCCACGAGTCCTGTAGGAAGAGGAGCTCGGATACAATGCATGTGTTCTCGCAAGAAGGATCTTGTAGTTGCCAGGAAAAGATTGGATTCGTCGCTGGCGAGCCAATCAAGCCAAAAGTCGAAAATAGAGCAATCGCGGATGCTCCTTTTTCGGTGTTCGCTGGAAAGAAATACAAGCCCGTCGGGCTTAAAGTTCGTCCGGTGTATACAGAGCTACCTGAACAATATAGGATTAAACGGAAGATCACTGGAGACCCATTAGCGGAGTTACCTACGCTTAATCCGAATCCAGGAGATTTCGTTCCTACTGGGCGTTACACAGCGGAACGTAAAGAGATTATTGACTCGTTACACGAGGGCGATTTCCTATGGCCAGAAGAGAGGAAACTCATGCATGAGTTGATGATGGTTCAAGAGAAAGGATTCGCCTGGAATGATGATGAACGAGGGAGCTTTAGACACGATTTCTTCCCACCGGTTGAATTTCCTTTAGTGGAACATGAGACTTGGGTAGAAAGAAGTATACCTATTCCCCGAGGGCAGTTAGAAGAGTTCTGCAAGATCATAAAGAAGAAGATTGATGCTGGCGTATATGAACCTTCCAACGCCTCGTATAGGAGTAAATTCTTCGGTGTAGTAAAGAAGGATGGTAAAAGCATCCGTTTGGTACATGCGTTGGAACCTTTGAATGCGGTCACTATTGCCCATTCAGGAGTACCACCAGCTACGGACGAACTAGCAAATCATTTTGCGGGACGCGCCTGTGGAGGGAGTCTCGACTTATACTCAGGATATGATCATCGAGATATCGCGGAAGGTTCCAGGGATTTTACTACCTTTCAAACGCCTTTTGGGGCATTGAGATTAGTAAAATTACCTCAGGGATGGACGAACTCGGTCCCTATCTTTCACGACGATGTGACATATATCTTGGAGGATGAGATTCCGCATGTAACAATTCCTTACATCGACGACGTACCTATCCGGGGGCCTAGTTCGAGGTATCAGGATAAAGATGGGACATTTGAAACCATCCCTGAGAATAAGGGCATACGACGATTTGTCTGGGAGCATCTCCAGAACGTGAACAGGATAGTTCAGCGTTTAAAATATTGCGGTGGAACCTTTTCAGGCGCAAAGTCTATTATATGTTGGGATACTTTCCCAGTTGTGGGGCATATCTGTTCATATGAAGGGAGACGGCCTAGCGTTGATAGAATTGGTGTAATAATCCGCTGGGGCCCGTTAAAAGATGTCTCGGGTGTTAGACAATTCTTGGGTACGATTGGGGTCCTCCGTATGTTCATAAAAGACTACGGGAAGTTATCTCAGCCTATAGCGAAGTTAGTTCGAGGAGATCAAGAGTTTGTGTGGGATAAAGAGCAAGAGGACGCGATGAAAAGGCTTAAACAAGCAATCGCGGAAAGTCCTGCACTACGTCCCCTCAACTACGACATCGATACGGACATAGTCCTAGCTGTAGACACGTCATGGATGGCTGTGGGGCTTCAAATTTATCAGATGGACCTGATAGATAAGTTCAAACGACACTATGCGAAGTTCGCTTCCATAACTCTTAACCGGAGGGAATCGAGATTTTCTCAACCCAAACGGGAGTTATACGGACTAAAGAGAGCATTAGAAGCGATGCAATACTGGTTATTGGGGTGCCGGAGACTTGTAGTAGAGACGGATGCGCTCTACATCAAGGGCATGTTAAATAATCCGGGCATGGGTCCTAATGCTACGATAAATCGCTGGATCGAACAAATCTTGATGTTTCATTTTAAATTGAAGCATGTGAAAGGAGCTACCTTTCCACCAGACGGCCTGTCCAGGAGAGAACCCCAGCCAGGCGATGAAGTCTGGGAAAATAATGAAGACGGATTGGATGAGAATCCGTCTCCAGAAAACCATGAGGAATGGGATTATGATGGCCAGCAACCGTTGGAGTTTGATGAATTCAAGGACGATATTGACGAGAGAGGCGGCTACCTACAAGAAATGGTGGGCTCAGCGGTCTCACTCGACGATTTCGACGAGGATTTAGCAATCGCGATTGCTGAGGAACAAGAAGTTCGGTCCAAAATACACCACGCCTATGAATCTGAAGGGCTAGTAGTGCCTCAGTACCTACAATCTACACTTCCAGGTGGAGAATTACTGTTACCAAGGCCTGAGTTTAAGAACGATCCTGCAAAGCGGGAGCCGTATCTAGAGAAACACAGGTCTGGTGCGGGAATTGCCCAGGATGAAAGATTAAAACTAGTGCGAGCCTGGCTCACGAATCCCTTGGAACGACCTACAGGGATGGGTGATAAAGAGTTCAAACGGTTCATGAGATACTGCAGATACTTCTTCCTGAGTAAAGATGGGAGGTTGTACCGAAAGGGAGAAGGTTCAACGCATAAACTTGTGGTTGAAAAGGAACACAGAATGTACATGTTGCGTGCTTCTCATGATTCCTTGGGACACCGCGGAGTATATGCGACCAAGTCTCTAATAGAACTGAGATTTTGGTGGCCAGAAATGGAACGAGATGTCAATTGGTTTGTTAACACATGCCATACTTGTCAATTACGACAAAAGACTCTTGTGAAAATTCCACCTGTGCCAACCTTGACGCCTAGCTTGTTCCAAAAGATTCATACGGATGTAATGATCATGGGCAAAGTCTCTAATGGCCATCGGTACGCCGTCGCAGGTCGGGATTCGCTATCGCGATATGTAGAGGGGAGACCCCTACGCGATGAGAATGCCGAAGCGATAGGAAAGTTCCTTCTAGAAGATATAATCTGTAGATGGGGCTGTCCTAAATGGATTGTAACCGACAACGCACCGCAATTCATAGCGGCGTTGAAATGGCTGAATGAAAAGTATGGCATTCGCGGAATCCGAGTCTCGCCTTATAATTCGCAAGCAAACGGACCAGTTGAAAGAGGGCATTGGGATATGCGACAGACAATATGGAAAGCTACAGGGGGTGACGTTGCTAAATGGTATTGGTTCTTCCCTCAGATACTGTGGGCAGATCGAATTACTATAAGACGCGGGCTAGGCTGTTCGCCTTACTTCGCAGTCTGTGGCGCCCATCCGGTTATTCCATTAGATGTTGAAGAAGCAACCTGGCTGGTTGAATATCCTGGTGAACCTATCAGCACGGCAGAGTTAATTGGACTCAGGGCAAGAGCCCTGGCCAAACACTCGCTTCACGTCCAAGAGATGCGATTAAGGGTTAGTGAGGAAAAGCGAAGGCTGGTCCGGAGATACGAGGAGGAGTTTGGATCAACTATAGTTGATTATGACTTCAAACCTGGTGATCTGGTACTAGTGCGAAATACTTCGGTGGAAAAATCGTTAGACAGAAAGATGGAGCAACGTTACATGGGACCTATGGTCGTAGTACGGCGCACCTGCAGGCGGTTCATATCTCTGTTGTGAAATGAACGGGGCCATGTTCCACGGGAAACTCGCAGCGTTCCGAGTTATACCTTTTGAGCAACGTCAAAAGATCGAGATACCAGATAATATCCTGGACTTAATTGATCTATCAGGCGAAGCTCTAGAGGAATTAGCCAGAGAGGACGATGATAAAGAGAAAACCGGGAGCAAGGACTTGCAATTCCACAAGATTCGAGTAAAATCGAAAGAGGAACTAGCAATCGCGGATGCTCAGGACGACGATAAATCGGATACTGAGAGCTATATCAGTGACGGTGATCCTGATTTAGACTTGGATGAAATCCGAAGGGACCATACGAACGATGGGCCGAGGCGTTCTAAGCGATCCAAGAAGTAAAAACAATTCGTGTCATTCAAGGAGCCAGTAAAGACGGTATTAGGAGTTGGGCGAGTGAAAGTGATACAGGAAGGACTGTGTTACGGAGTTGGACGAAGTTGGAAATAACAATCGCGAAAACTGTAAAGGGATCATTTGGCGGCAGATTTATTGGTGTCCAGGAAAGGGCATTGACGATGGAAATGCCCAACCTCTTGGCAGAAATAGCAGGCTCGAGGAGGGGGACCGAATGGCATTCCAGTATCCATGAAATAGACATTGGAGCCAGAGTCCGCCACCGCCGGAGGCCAGCCATTGTACGCCCTATGGGAGCATTGAATTGAGCCAGGAATGATGACCTGAGCGAAGAAAATAAAATACCTAAGCCGAGGATGCGGCTGGGGTGCGCTGGTGTTGCGCGTCGAGGATCCGCGATAGGTCCTTGAGGAGGTACTCGCGATGCTCGAGGAGGTACCGGAGTTGGGCATTGCTGAACCCAATCCTGCTCCGTATTTCAGATTCTTGGAGCCGGAGTGAACCGATGGAGTCGGTGTCTGACTGGTCGGTACTGAGAATCTGGTGTACTTCTGCGATGGTCTTTTGGACCGCAGGTCCATTAGTAGCAAGCTCTGCGGCTAAAAATCGATGGCTGGAGTCAGAATTTAGCAATCGCGATTGCTCGAAAACACGAACCGGCATATTGATCCGCGGAGTCCTCGTGGGCATAGGACTGTGTACGATTACGCTTTCTTGGCGGAGGGACTGGGAAGTCTGCGGTGACTGGTCCGGACGCTGATTCGGGGTCAGTGCGTGATAAAATAGCCATGGCCTTGATATAAGATGGCGCCGATCGGTCAAAGCCCTTCATACGAAGAAATGACAGGCGTACTGAAGAGGGACGCGTACTGGGAGTGGGAGTAACGGGAAATGCCTACTCACGTTGTTGAGTAATTGGGCAAACTTCTTGAAAAACCCCTCATAGTCGGGTGGGCTTACGGAAGCATGAGCATCGAGCGACTGCGTAGTACGATGGCTAGTCGAGGGGGTTCCTTCCTCGACCTGCATGTTGGAAAAGGAGGCGCGGAGTTCGTCAATCGCGAGGATACACTGGGCCAATGCCTCTAAAATAAGAGACATACCCGTTCAGCGTCGATTTGCATAGGGTCGTCGACCTCACCAGAACCAGTCATGGGGAACTCGGAATCGTCAAAGACAGAGACGTCGTCGTCAATATCTTCAACGACAACCTTGGACTTCTTGGCTTTCTAGAAGGAAGACGAAATATGTTAAATTTTGAGCAATCGCGATTGCGAAAAATTTCAACTTACCTTCCCTTTGGACTTCTTGGGCTTAGCGGTGGCAGCAGCCTCGGCGGCCGCTTGCTCCTCAGCAGCGACACGAGCATCCTCGAGCTCAGTACGGTGAGCCTGCTGGGAAGCGATGGTTGCGGCGGACAGACCAACGCGATTCAACTCGCGTTCATGTCTTGATACGGGAACAAAGGTCGAGAATGGTGGGGTAACGACCACCGATAATTCCACCAGGACCCGTGGCCGTCTGGTGATACGAGTTCTTCATGTTGAAAAATACATCATAAAGAGATTTGTCGCGGGCAATAGCAGGAATCATCGTGCTAAAGCCCTCCTATGAAAAGGCAGTCTCAGTTTGGTTATTAGAACTTGAAAAACGTCGTCGTACCAACGCAACAGTCTTTTCATCAAGAAAAGCACGCTGTTTTACACGGTCAGGGTACCGAGTGGCGGCAACGGATTCACTGATAGCAAGGAGGCTATCAACCATGGCCTTAGGCATAGTGGGGACGGAAGTGGAGACCATGTTTAATAAACGAGGGTATTCGGTGAAGATGCTGGTATAAGGAGTGAAAGCGCAGGCAGCTTTATACAAATCGCGGATGCGGTCCATTCGGATATCGTTTGCACCCTAAGTAATGATGTAACTGGGGACAGTTACAATTTATGAAAAGGGGAGATGGGACTTAGACGATGACAAAATTTCAAAATTTTGGACTCTGACGATGACTACTTGGATCGTTAGCCGAAATAAGCGACGCGAACCGGTAGATCAAAGTAAGCTCAGTTGGTCATCGGCTAAAGAACACATCATTAACAAAATAGCCGGCTCGGCTAGCATCCATCTAAGCGATAAAAAGCGCGCTAAGCGGTTCAGACCACGAAGGCATACGGCCCGGACCTTAGGAACATGATTATCCGATGGGAATCATGATGACTAGAGCAATCGCGATTACTAAGATCGGTGATCATAACTTCGAAAGATGTTATAATTTCGGGTCGACACATCAGTAGTCTGAACTCTACACATGATAGCGACAGAAGGAGTAGGATTACTAGATAATCTACTCTAGCGCGCGCTTGTAGACCATATAATGGAGCTTTTCGATCAAAAGGGGCGGAATGCTAAAGATCTCCTTCAACAAGTTGATGCTGGTTAAGGCACGAGTCAAAGAGAGAGGTCGGATGAACTCCGCGACCCCTTTAGTGAAGAAGGATCCAACTGGGATAGGAGCGTGGTCCCAAAGATAGAAAGCGGCGGCGCAATCAGAATAGAACTGATTAACCCAAGCATCGCGATCTGTCACGGAAGATGAGAAATAAGCGAAGAAGGAATAAGGGGCTGAGCACCTTCATCGGGAAGAAGCGCGGTTCTAATATCGCGATAACAAGCCAGGCGCAGGCAGAAGGCCTCACGACTGCAAAGAGTGCAGCGCTCGTGGTTCAAATGAACGATGCAGGCGAAACAAGGGATGTTCCAGCGAACAAAGGTGCAGGAAGTTGAACCATCGAGACAAGAACTGCAAGGACTGTCCTAAAATACATAGGGTCAGGACCATTCGCGATTACCAGTCTGATAGGCAACGCACTGGGTATAGCTGGAATAAGATATCCACGTTGGGTGCTAAAGCGTCGTAAAAGGTTGAACAAGCTGGCAAAGTAGGCCAAGAGTCTTGGCTGAGAGCATGGCGGAGAGGGTCATAGTCGGAAACAAAATGGGACATCTCCATGTTTTAAAGAAAGCAGTCGCGACTGCTCTCCTTTTATGCATATTTGGGTACTGGGGCGATCCGGAACCAAAGGAGCGGAGTCCCGGCGTGGGATGATGAGATATATCCGAGACGAGATGGATACGGATAGCCAAGAGCGCACCGTTGGGCAGATTAAAGGGTTTATCGAGAACTTAGGAAATCGCTCAGCAGGGGAAGCAAGAAAATTACTCGAATTCTTCGGCAGGTTACAGAAACTTGTATACGAAAATTTGTACAGTATATTATTTTGCCAAGCTTTGGCAATCGCGAATGCTCGTCCATACGTATATATCAAGAAAAATCCCGCGCGCTACTTCGACCCAGACGGTCCCGCCTCACCCTCGTCCGGCCAGTTCGACCCCTCCTCGGGTGGGGGAGTTGGTTGATGAGCGCGGGCGGCGCGGCGCGAGAGGAACTCGATGAGGGTTGGAAGGTCCTCATCGGCGGGGAGGTCAGCTCGGCGAGGGTCGCTGATGAATGGGTAGCGCTGGATCGCAGCCCGGTAATCGACGGACAGATCCACCTCGGCGTCCTCGAGGAGTTGTCCCCAGAGAGGTCGAAGGGCCTCTGGGATCTCCGTGATACGGGGAAGACCATACACCCCCAGGTTGGTGATCACCCCGCGGATCCAGGTACTCACGCGATTACTCGCGACGGCGATACGAGCGCTGGCGCGGAAGAGCTGCTCTCGGGCGAGCTCGTAGTCGGCACGAGCAGCGGAGAGGTCGGTGATGAGCTCGTTACCACCTGTAAAAAGGTCGTAAATAAGCAATCGCGACTGGTAGGAGACAAAAAGAAGAAAAACTTACGCTCATTCGAAAGCCGAGTGTACGGCTCGAGATGGTTGGCGGCTCGGGCGTGGTCAACAACTGAAAAGTTGTGACTGCAGTGGGACAGGCGCCCCTTCTCGCAGTGCTCGCAAAGGGAGCGCGGGGCGCCGTGGTCACATTCGCGGTCGCGGAGGATGCAGTTGGAGCATCCCGCGTCGAACTAGAGGGAGAAAAAGAGTGAGATTGAGCAATCGCGATTGCTCAAAACTCACCACCAGAGGTTCGCGACGCTGGCTAGCGAGAGTCTCCGCAGCCAAAGAAACCGTATCCATCAGTGGGACCGGTTGGGGAGGGACGTAGGCGGGCAGCTCGGTCTTCTTGCTCTTCCCGCGGGTCTTGCGCACGGGGATGGGGAAGGTGGACGAGAGGTCCGGGAGCGCGGGCGTCTCGACTTGCGCCTTACCCTTGCCCTTACTCTTCCCCGGAGTCTTGCTCTTGGGAGGAGCGGGAGCGGTCCGTCTGCGTTTTGCAGGGCGCGGTGGTACCTCCTCTTCCTCCTCCTCCTCCTCCTCATCCTTCTCCTCCTCGCCCTCCTCGTTGTACGCTTCTGAGGCAGGCGGCGTGACGGATTTCTGGGACGACTTGATTTTAATCATAGGTCGTCCCTTCTTATCCCGAAGCTGTAGAAAATGAAAAAGAGCAACTAGGAGGAGAAAGAATTTAACGTACGGAAGCAGGAGCGGGGTGCGCAGAGGGTGCGCCCCTGCGAGGAGCTTGCCTGCCCCGAGCGGCAGTACGAGGAGGTCCGCGCTATGAAAGAAGGAAGTGAGAAGAAGAATAAATAAAATATTAAAGAGACGTACGCGGGGTGGGAGGTCGTCCATCGCTTCCGCGATTGCTATCGCATCAGCAGAGGACATCTCGGGCGGATCCACCTGCATCTCGGTGGGACTCTCTGGCGACGCAGCAATCGCGGATGCCTTCCGCGGAGTGGGCGGATCCTTCTTCGCGCTGCCAAGCAGCTGGCGGATAGTCGAAACTCGCAGATCCGACTGCGGAAGGACCCAACTGCGCTGGCGGAGTCGCAGGACGAAGGATGGGCGTAAGGGAGCGCTCGGGCGGAGTAGAGGGCTCGTAATGCGGCGAATAGGTTCCCGCACGAGCACCTGCAGAAACGGAACGACGAAGGGGAGAAGTCGCGGTTGGCTGCGAGTACCCCGCCTGAACCCTCCTCCACCAGTGCCACACAGAGTCAAAGGCGGACATACCCTGCACAGGGTATGGTTCCTCCAGCGAATCTTCGTGCGGGCCGCGGGGAATGGTGAACCACGCTGGGATCAACAGAGAAGCCTGCGTGGGAGACAAGTTCGGTTAGAGGAAGTTGAAAATGAATAGAGAAAAATAAAACGCACCGAGGCTGGGTCCACGGGGATCAAATCGATGGTCCAAGCTGGGTTACGTCGGTCGGCGGGCAGATAGTCGACGAGGTCGCGGACGGAGTTGAAAAACGCGTGCATAATATGGGCAGACAGTCGCCCGGCACGGTACTCGTTGGCAATCGCTCGCTATAAGAAGGATCGGTAAACCGAAAATAGCAATCGCGATTGCAGTGAGCAACTCACGAAAACCCCATTTTCCGGGGCGATGGCGTCGTCAAAAAGTTGGACGACTCGGTCGATGTCGGTAGTCATCGTAAACCCTGCCCTTGGCAAGGAAAGCGGCGAGTGCGTGAAGCGCGGGCTGGGCGATACGTTGCAGCGTAACGTGGTCGGCGAGGAGGAAAGAGTCACGGAGGGGTTGATCCTCAGGGAACTCTTGAGTACACGGGAATACCCATCCGAATGAGAGAGGAGGGTACTGAAAAGTTAGAAGATTAAGAGGAAAAGAAAAACAACCACATACCATGTCCCAATGTGCAGAATGGGCGGACTCGCCTTCTGGGAGGAAGGCGAACCATTCGTCTCGCGCGCGGGCGGGGACCAGCTCCCTCACCTTGAGGACCATGTGGACAAGGGCCGCGAGGAGAGTCATGAACGTCCGCGTATGCGGGACGAGCGGATAGGCACGGTGGAGGGTTTCCTGAGCAATCGCGATTAGTTAAGGCTACCTGTTTGAGTGAGTTTCAGTATGAGACTCACAAAAACAGGGACGGCACGGTCGAGGATAGTCGCCAAATAGCCGGGGTCCGTACGGCGAATGCGTTCGGGGACCCGAGCGAAGGGCAACAGCCGGTAGATGGCCGGGTGCGCGAGGAAGTACAGCGCCTTCCAAGAGTCCTCGGACACTTGGACCGTCGAGAAGCCGATCTCGTCGGGGTGAACAGTCAGGAACGGGCGCCCAGGTGTTGGCAAAACATCGGCGTCGGTAAGGCAGTAGGGGGGCGGCAGGAAGTTGAAAAGGTCGGGGGCACTGAAGAACTGGTCTACCCCAGACCTAGTGTCGCCAGGGGTGTTGAAAGTGGCGAACGGGGCGCCATCGAGGAAGGAAGCGGGACGCGTCGGTGTTGGACATGGTGGATTAAACGAAGTCTGTGAAACATCAACATCGAGCACGTGCTGTGTTACGACATCGCGTGCGCGGCGTGGATAGTACAGCAGAACTTAGGTTCCACTGGTACAAGTAGAGACGAAATACGATGGGAGATGTTTTGTATTATGACAAAACCTAATCGCGATTGCTAAAAAGGATGGGTTTAAGATCCATTCTATGAGGCAGACCGTTTGGGAATAGGGGCAAAACATCAAATACGATCGTATTAACTGAAAATTGGGCTGTTCTGTATCAAATAACGAGGATTTTGGGTTCGTAACCTGAAAAGGGATACGACCCACGATCCTCGGAAGTTCGAAGGTCGAATGATGGGTGTTGACATGAACGGATCACTCGATGACAAAATAAGATTTGTCATGTTCAGATAAAGGTCACACAGCGACCGGTTGAGTGGGGACACTCAATATTTATGAAAAGGGGAGATGACAGACCTGGTATTGGGGCACCCGGGCATTTATTCAAATCTGCTCGAGTTGCAACATACTATAATGTACTTCACTACATTACGACGTCATCTCACAAAGAGCTAATGCTGGCCTGAGCAGTTAGTTAAGAGGGATATAATGTGTCTCGAACCATTAGAAAGACGCTGGACAACAATCCTGGTAAAGGGTTGAAGTGGGAAGTCGCTAATGGAGCAATCGCGGAAAGTGCCTTACCATCCTGGAAACGGATTGGGGCTACTGCACATCCCTGACTAAGGGCCTATTACGAGGGAACATCCTTCTGAACCAGAGGGATCATTTTGGGCATCATCTGACGTCCCCAGAACTGCCAAGAGAGGACTGGACTTGGTCGATCTACCGAATGACTAAGGAACTGTACTCGGGTACTAGGAAGCGGCGGCTATCACGATTTTCAGACAAATCACTTAAGCGGTTCAAGGCGGAACCATTTGAGCGGATGGTTACCAAGGAGGGTAACGGAGTGCTGACGAGGAGGTCGGCTAAAAGTTGACATATCAACAATATCCCATCACGATCGTTCTAAGCGATGTAGATCTTGACTCATCGCTAAGCTCGGCTCGTTGATGTTTCTTATAAATCTCTCTCAATTTTACTAATCGCTTGATATCCGACAGGAGTTCATCGGCTAGCTGATATACCACTAGTCATATACCCTGAACCCTATTGCACGTTTGTATCTGTCTCGTTTATATTTAGAATCCTGTAACGTATTTAAGTGGATGGTTATGGGAGGAACGCCAGTGAATCTCACCCCACCTGTTGGACGCGAAGTTACTAGACTTCACGCTTAACCGGTAGAGTAGTCATTCATTCGGAGACACCCAGAAGCTATACCAAGTTTCGTTTGTTTTCCCTGTTTGAATATTATCTGTGTTGGATTTGGATCTTTATAAACGACGCGTGGACATATTGGATTAACGGAACGGACGCGTGGAATATAAGGAAACGGATCAGACTTGACAATTGGTTGTAATCTCGCAAGGATTAGCAATCGCGGATACTATTTGGAATCGGGATTCATAAGAATCACTTGCTTTACGCATCGGAGTATCATCTCCAAACCTAGACCCACATCATACAAAACCGTTGAACATAAAATCTCGTCTGTCTATCGCGATTGCGCCTAGAACGGATTCGAGCAAGTTTTATCTATACGACTTGTAGACCTGTAAAGTCTTGCTTATCAAAGAGAACTAAAGTTCAAATTGCCACAATCTATACTGGATTGGAACCCCGAACTTGCACGAGGACTATAGTGTTTGAGTTGTTGTAGTTGCATTATCGAACCGCGTATTCATTTACAAGGTTTGTGTTGTGGTTATTTCACCGCTTGCCCCATAGTCAGTGTTTCACCGCTTGCTTCCGGACACATTTACGAAGACTTGCAGGTGCACAGAGGATGGAAAAGGTGAAGAATCTCAATTAAAAAAGTCTATAGATCATCTATTACACTGAACATGTTCATCCCATCCTGCCACCGTGTAGCTGCCTCAGTGCTGCGTTCTGCCTTCTCCTGCACCGATGCCTTCTTCTCAAAATCCTCGTCCGTCATGAATCCGTTTCGAACCCATCGGAAGAGTCCACCCGCAGTATATTGGGTGAAAGACGACCGCATCTCATAGGAAAGGATGCCTACGTTTGAATGTCGAATGATAGCGGAGGGGATGAAAACTGTGGACCCGGGCGGAAAACGGATCACAAGTCGAAGGTCCCACAAAATGAGGTGCCCACCAGCGTCGGGATCGAAGGTACCTAAGGCGGTGATAGCGCACCATCCCCAGGCAAGGTTCGCGAAGTCGAGATGGGGGCAAGTGATTGCACGTGGCCCAAAATTAAATGTGCATGCGGCGAAGACGCTCTCGGCAAAATTCCATTTTAGATGCTTGAGCGCTTCCCGAACCTCCTGGTAGACCTGAAAAAGATCAGGAGCCCACATCGCAAAAAGCACTGCAGGGCGGATTGAGCAAGGGATTAATGAGAGGTAAGGCTTCATTACTATTGGTAAAGCCCACGATCCTCTGGAAATATGAATGTGCCATAAGCTCATCAGTGACACGTGTGTTGGTGACGTTCTGCTGGAGTTCACCCGGTTCCTAGAACGTGTGATAAGTGGGAGTAGATGACGTTGGAGGAAACATACCATTTGGCCGCCCCCGTGAGATAGACCTCGGCCAACGGCAGCGAAAGGATGCTGAGCTCGTCGATGGTCCAGCTTCTCCTCCGATAGCTTGACCCACCGAAGAGCATCTTGCATGAGAGCAAATGCTCCGTCTGTCACCTTGGTCCAGCCCTCGATGTCCTTGGGCGTACCACCGAGTAGCGCTATGATTCGTTGTCGAGAGTCCAGGATGGGGATGGTAAGCCTGGGAGAAACGTTAGCCCTAGTGAAGGAAGTGAGTCAACACGAACAAGCCAAGCCAGGCAATATATGTGAAGCCAATTGTTCCGGTGAGGGCGTCGACCTCCGCCTGCGAGTACAGCCTGCCTCCCATGCCGGTTTCTCCGTGTCGAGGAAGTGGCTTGGGTGGGGTGAAGATGAACGGCTTATCTTCGGCAGACCGGTTGCCAATCCAAGCAGGGATGGTGTGGGGCAGACCATTGGCGTCGTGCCATACCTCCAGGTAGGCGGGCTTGGCTTCGTTGATTCGGGTACGATGGATGCCCTTCAGACGTGGGTTCTCGGAGGCCTGCTGTGCACGATCTCGTGCCTTGGCGCGTCTGGCTTTTGACTTGAGTTTGTTACGATCTGAGGAGGAGGGAGGAACAACTGAGCTGGTGACTGCAGAGGCGGAGGAGGAGAATTGGGGAGGAACGACTGGGCACAGATCATCGAGCTGAAGCAGAAAATCTGGCGTTGGGGAAGGTTCGGGGACGGGACATTCCAGAGCAGAGCCGGCGATCTTCTCCTCAGGCTCATGGTCCTGTCCAACTGACTGCTGCTCTAAAAGCCGGTCATGAAGACATTGCTGAATGTCGAAGTCGATCCCAAGCGCCAGATCAAAGGCCGAGAACTCCCGGCCTGACCGAAGAGTACGCCGGGGGAGGGGAGGTGCTGTGGAGTTGAGATCAGCTGGTGTGGCTTGAGTTGGAAAATTCAAGAAATAAATTGACGCCCAAGTGGCACCAAAAATGTCAGAGTTCCAAGGGCGGATCTCGTTCATTTTGGTGCCAATCAGACGTGTTTAACCGAGTATCGGAGTTCCAGGGGCGGATCTCTCCTACAGGGAATAGGTGGCCCCGAGTTTCAGGGGCGGATCTCATTGCAACAACGCGTATGAAGCCCAGTGGCACAAGAAAATGTAGAACAAAAAGGGAGGGGCAAGGGGAGAGACTTATGAGCCATTTTGTCTCCTTATAGACCCAGGCTACTTAGAAGAAGGGCTGGATTGGCCACCAGAAGTCCGGGACCAAGCAAGGGAGCAGAGGTGGAGGAGGATGGCAACGCGCTGGCATCACGCGTCACGCGTCACGCGTCACACTTGTGACTGAACGCGTCCCAATCATCGATCACATCATTCCAATAGATTCCAATTGACAATGAGAAAGAGCGGTATCCAAAAAACCAGGACCAGCCGGGGGAAAATTCGGATACTAGGGTCTCCTTTTCCCCACCCAGATGCAGTTGGCTCCACCCCCACATACTCCAGGACTTTATTACAAGGCAGAAGCCTTGTTGAATTTCGGAGCAGCACAAGGAGAGAGGATGGAGAGACACTGAGAGGTACTTACATGATTCCTCCTTGCTTTGAAATTTTAATAACCTTGAGACAGATATGGATCCTATTCTGAAGCGGCAGTTGAATAATCTTGCGGCCGAGGACGATGATATTGATGAAATGGCAGAAGGGTCGAACTGGGTGGACATTGACGCAGTGATGGAGGGCTCCGAGAGAATTGAGCTGAGCCATGCTGGAGGGGAGCTTCAGGAATCTCTTGCTGAAGGCATTGAGGAGGAGATTTCTGTGTGAGCAACTAAATCTCTCGATTTGATTTTTTGCTGATATTGAAAATATATCTGGCAGGAACCGACATTGGGATTGGAGGACTCGATGCGACAGAACAGAGCGTCGAAATCTGGATTTCATGGCCCAGATGCCCGAGATGATTCTGGCGTACATGCACTGGTGCGACCCGGAGGAGGGCGGTTCGCCAATCTCAGACACAGATGAGGACACAGAAGTTTATTCAATCCTAGTCATAGACATGTTTGGTTCGTGTTTGTTTCTCTTCTTCCTTGTCCCTCTAAAATATGTGTAGATACTGAGAGGAGAGATCGCGCTTGATCCTCGAGGGGGTGGGATATCGCCTGCTCTGACTATGCAGGGTTTGGTTCCATGTTCACCGTGGAAACCGACGGCAGCAATTACGACCCGAGTTCTTGAGGTGTATCGGGTCACTCATGCACGATGTCCTCAGCTCGCGATTCAGGCATTCGTAAAAACTCTTTGCGATCTTCATGGTGTATGTCTCTTGCCTTTCGTAACCTTTGCTCAGACTGATTTGGCCTGTAGGTGCCCTACCGACCCTACCTTCGTGAACAGTTTTCCATTTTGTACGACTTATACCTGGACCTTCGTCGGAGAACCGAGGCAAGGCTGCTCCACCGCCTGGGTCGTGATTCCTTCGCCTGGAGAGTGAAGCATGACTGTCCCGCATGCATGTATAAACTCAAAGGGGAGGATGAGTTGATTTTCGACGTTTTGGTCACGCAGGATGGGGGTAACTCGCTCAAACGTGTCCTCCAGCGAAACAAGGTGGAGTCCAAGCCAGGGGACGGGCCCGAATTTGTGGTGGGGGAGTCGAAGGAGTATACAGACAATCGGGATGCAAGCGACTGGTACTTTTTAGCTCGGGAGAAGGTCAATGAATTGGCGAAGCACCGAATCGCAGAGAGAATGCCTATGGAGGCAATCGAGGTGGGTCTTCTTTGTTTAACGTCTTGATTTTTTTTTTAAATTTAATTTACACGGGATTCAGGACAAGACGAATCCATGTGCGGAGAGATGGAAGAACATGATCAAAGACGTCACTGCAAAGATGTGGGGCATCTTTGATGAGACAGGTATCTTTGTATGCCTGTGTCGCCATGGCTTTGTCTTGATGATTGTCGACATGATTAAGAGTGGTGAACTGTGAGTGACTGCTTCGTTAATCATTCAGTTCTAAGATTTATTTGAAGGGCTAAATACCCGTTGGCTGTGACCAAGGCGTTACTCGAGCACCTCGGGGAGAGGACTGGCGCTGGATACAATGTTAGGTGTGATTTTCAGACGACCCTCAAGAATAGCCCCTTGGGCGAGTGTGCCAAGTGTAAAAACTTCTGCTGCCTGGTCGGCGCCTTCCATGGGCATGCTCATAACCGACTTTGCCAACTCTGCTTCTTGGCCACTTACGTCGAAGGCCTTGGGCTTGAGGATCTCGAAGGATATGAGCAGTTTTTCTCTGGCTCAAACGGACTTGCGAAAAGTTGCCGGTATGCGAGTTGTTTCCATCGGCAACAAGAGATCACAGCTTATGTGAAGCATTATGACACCTTCCACACGTACGCCAATCTGAGTAGGTGTTCCTCTAGCCATCTTATGAGAGTCCTCACTCCACCATATAGGCAAATTTTTATGCGATAACTACAAGCAAGCTTTGGGAATACTGAAAACTGAGCACAAGATCCGACAATTTATGGCTAAAGAAGAGATCACCAATTACCAGGTCTTTCACGATTGGCTCGAAGAGGAGAAGGTGTTTTTGCTCGGCCTGCAGGAAGAGTCCAAGGATCAGACCGAGACTCTCGAGATGGAGTACGTACAGAAGCTTGTTAATCTTGACACCAGCCGGTATGTTATCTTCTCAGATCGTATTGGTTATTCACAGGTTTTCCAGTGCAAAATATGTTGTCCTTGCTACTGAGGCACGTAAAGCTCAAGGCGACAATGCCACCTATACTCCTGGGATCTCCAAGGCAGAACTGGCTCGACAACGTGGGAAGGAAAAGGTAGAGCATGACCTCGAGGCAGTCCAGGAGCTTGAGGAGCGTCTTGGCATTGTGGATCGTTGGACGACCGAGTCTGAGAAATGGCAGTCCACTGTAGGCGAGATCAAGAAACGGAAGTACCAGCTTGCTCTCAATTCGGTGGAGCATTTGATTGTCCAGCGTATCTTTGAGCTGACAAAGTTGGGAGATTCAAATTTTTCAGCACAATTTATGGTGAAAAATGTCAATTGTTTTTCAGACATTTTTCACTGAAAAAAATGGTGAAATTTTCCAACCTTTTTCACCCCTTTTCAACTTTCTTTCAAGTTTTTCACCTCAAATCAGAAAAGTGGTGAAAAAGCTTTGAAAATTTCACATTTTTTCAGTGAAAAATGTCTGAAAAACAAACAACATTTTTCACCATAAATTGTGCTGAAAAATTTGAATCTCCCAACCAGTGCAAAGGTAAATCAATCTCAAACTGGTATGTGGTCTTCTATTGAATTCTGTTCCTATTTGATGGCCGAAACCTTTCAAAACAGGATATAAGATGCGAAGGCATATCGCGAAGTCCCTCCAAGCACGATCAAAGGCAGTGAAGAACACCATCGATCGATACAACGATGCAGCCCTAGCCCTAGATCCTCCGATGGCGAGCCTCATCTGGGAGCAGGTAGTCAAGTATACATTCCTAGCTGACTTCGACATTCTTCGTGACACTCGGGACGAGGTCCAGTCACGGCCTTGGACTCGTCCCACATATCGACTTGCAATGGACTCCTACTTCAAGCTATGTCGAGCGAGAGAGGAGATTCAGAGACTCAACATCGAAATACGCCGGGTCGTAACCTGGATCCGGGACGAGAACCGGTTCCTGCTGGATCAGGAGGAATCACTTAGATCGGAGGAGGGGAAGTCCCCCGAAGATGCTGAGATGGATCGACTCCTTGCTGTTCAAGTGAAGCTTTACCGGGAACGTCGGGGGTGGTTTGATCGCACTCATATACAGAGGTTCCAGAAGCTCGCACATCTCAATGGTTTCACATGGACAATCAGATCAGGGACTGCAGTGGAACGAGCTGGGTCAGAAGTACTAGAGGATGCAATGGACTTGGACATGGACGGTGTAGAAGAAGAAGATTCTGACGATCAAGGTGGAGATGAACCGGATGAGGTCATCTCAAGTCTTCTGTATCAGGTGTCCATGATTGGGATTGATGGGGATAGGGACTTGGATGATGGCGCAGCATAGATATAATGTTTTTTATTTTATTTTAGAATTTTTCTTGTAATTATTGGACTTTTATCGAGGCAGTTTCCTTTTTTGGACAGTACGACGGGTGGCGCGCCAGGCGATGTGGGCGGGAAAGAGTTGTTGCAGCTTTATTCCAGCTTTTATTGCAGCTTTATTGCAGCACAGCTGTGTGCTAATATACAAGTCCGTACATCCGTCAGGAAGGGATATTGCAGCTTTATCGCAGATTTATTGCAGCTTTATCACAGCACACACAGATACCATATATAAAATTTTGGGGAGTGATATTGCAGCTTTATCGCAGATTTTATCGCAGCTTTATTGCAGGGTGGGTATATGCCACATATGCAGGTTCCTATCCTTCGATATTGCGACTTTATCCCAGCTCTATCGTGACTTTTATTGCAGCATAGGCAGAATCCTCAAATGCCTTCCTACTGGTTGTGGGCATGGGGGGGGGAAACCCACTTCTAGTAGGAAGAGTTATGTGGGATGCATAGGTGCTCAAGCCTGAAATATTTTATGCAGGGACAAAGCTGCAGAGAGATCGTGCGGAAGCGATGTGGAAGCATCAAAACACGGACATCGGGTTAAGATGCTAATTGCTTGCGAACCAGCAAAATAAAAGAATATTCGAGAAAAGAAATGTACCTTGGATCGGAGGTTGGAGGAATGATTTTTGTGCCTGCTAGATAAGAATATGTTCGCTCTGTTTATGAGTCGAACGTGCCATCTCTCCATATCTCCATAACTCCAAATATTCAAGAGGCCCTTCTTTTTCCGAGTTGTTGCTTTGAATACATCCAAATTTGTCTGAACTCCAAATGCTGCAATTCAACCATGGAAGGCTTGAGACACAGTGGTTCACTTTTGCTGGAGTGTTCAACATATCCACGAAGTGTAATTTGTTCAGCCTGCAGCCACTTGGCAGGTAAGCCAGTAATTCTATTTATCTGCCACACTCTTTGTTTGGATGCTCCATGCCACTTGGCAAACACAATACAGAACTACTCAAGCTGGGCTTCCAACCCGCTCGTTCCGTCCTTTCCCCCAAACGTTTTCCCCAACACGGTGCTTTGGAACCTGAGTAGCGGTGACCCTGGGCTCAAGTACCAAATCGGAGTCTCCTGGCCGCTGAATTGGACCTCAACCAACACACTGTGAGCGATGTGCTCAGCCAGCACACTGCGAGCTATGTGTTCTCCATGTTCGTACTATCCCAAATCCCCACATTCTGTCCCGGTCCCTGTGTTGTGCTTCGGCCCTCAGGCTAATCCAAAAGAGGAACCTTTGACTAGAATGTTTTTTCACCGGGGGTTAGCTTTTCATTCATGACTTACAGCATTTCCGCCTGTGTCCGCATGTTGTATTGTATCAATCAATGCATCTATGTTATTTCTTGATACCAAATTACACCTCGTGAACAAGTTTGGATGGAGTTTTGCCGAGGTCAACAAAACGGTAAAGAGTGGATGCATATTCCAAACAGCGGGCATGTGGTGTGTTCGCAGCGTCCGCTTCTGAATATATATGCTAACTCCGAGTCACTTACTTTATGTACTCGTTCTTTTCATCAATCAGAACCAGGTTTTTGAGTTGGCGATACATTTATCAGTGCGTCCTGAGGATGTAATGAAATAGTGGCTGTGTTCATTAGATTTTGAAGTCTTTTAAGAGCCTAATCTAATAGATTTAGTGATCATATAATCCACCAAGATGATGCTTCAAATCCAGCTAGTCTATTTATATTTTGTTATCTTTGTTTCTTAACCTCCACCGGGTCACACCTTCTAGTACTCATAAATATTGTACACACACCGATCCATTTAGTATTGCTTTGTGTAACTCTGTGTTGAGCATCATGCCCTATTTGTAGTGTGAGTATTGCGTATTTATTTTATTCAAGCTCGCTTCCGTGTCCCCCGCCAGTGCCTTCTTGCCTCCTTCCCACTTTTTCCCACATGTTTCCAACCCCTGCGCGAATATCCAACGTGCTTCGCGGCCCCCGTTCATACTTTTCACACTGTTTCTCCCTTACCTCTCCCTTCTTGCTTGGCCTCATTCTGGCTCTTCATTCGATATTCCGGTGCGCGCTATCCCTCCTCACAGTTCAAACACTCACTCTATTCCAGTTTCTCCTTCCAAAATCCCCGCCCTTACATTGAGTCGTACAGGTGCAATTCCCACGTGTGCATCAGAATCTCGAGGCCAAACGATGTTTGCGTCGAGAAGGCCCCATTCATTCTTCACTACCTTCTAGCAATGCCACGCCGTACACTCCTCCAATCCATGCCTTTCCTAGCTCTCCTTCAGCAACCGGGGCGACTTCATCCCATCCGCATGTCGTCAAGTGGTGTGTACCCGGATTCTGTGTTCGAAGTAAATATCTGACCCTGTTCAACGTGTTTCCCCCGCACACAGCCAATTCAAATGGTCCGTAAGTACATCATTTACCTTCCTCTGAGTATTTCTTTACTGAGGTCCTTTCAGCACGTTCTCATCGCGCTCAGATGTAAACCGAGTTCCTACCGCGGACGACTTCTACCTCTAGCGCGGAGCTACTCGAGTCTTGCTCATCATCTGAAGTTGCTGCGGCGACGTACCTTTTCTTCCACATGTATTCTGTCTCACATCGCCGACACGTTTCGTGCTCGACTTTGATCAATCGTCTCAACGGAAAACGTTAGTCGGTCCTATTTGCTCATATGTTGTTCATCGTGGCTCATTCCTTCACATTCATCTTCCCTTAGTGTCCTCCACCATCCAAGACCCCTCAAGAGCGCGGCGATGATCATCGTCATCGTCGCTATTCTCGGCTTTTTCTATTCGGCCCCACCGTCTCGCAAAAATGAGTACCATTCTCTCTCACAACCCCATTGTTTTGTCTAATTCCTTTCTCCAGATCCCCTACCATCTTTTAATCTTCCCCGTCATTTCCGTCTTGTCGCCACCATCGCCGCTGCGGTCTGATATAGCGATTTACGCCGCTGAGTTCCATTTTCTTGAACACTTGTTGTTTCGTCTAATTCTGCTGCGTACCTCTTCCCTTGATTCCACTATCCAGTTCTACTACATGTCGCCGTAGCCGCCATTGTCGCCCCTGTTGATTCTTCTGGCGGGCATCCCCACCTCAAATAACAAGAAGAAACAGATATGAGGTGCGTCTCCTCAACCACCCCATTCCGTCCACAGATCCCATTCTAATCTTATCTGCCCTACTTATTCTACGTCTTACCAGCCTGTACCAGAAGACCAACTACCTTTCCAAAACTATATACAACGGCACAATTTTCTCATGGTTGACCAAGTCAAATCACAGAATAAATCTATAAATATATTCATACTCAACTGGTTGACTTCCAATAAGGATAGATATTTTCCTGAAAGACGACTAAACCTTGTATGCCGACATCGCTGGCACCCCTTGGATATTATCCTTATGGGAAGTCAACCACTAGTACTTGAATATGAATACAATATGGATACGATATGACACGCCGTTTGGCATATTGTACTCATATCTGGCTAGCACTATTTTGGACTGCTCCTCCTTAGATAAGGAAGGTAGGGCCGACGAGCGGCATAGCCCACTACCTTGAGACACTCTAGATGAGGGGAATATTTCAACATCGAGTACAACTTGCAGACAGAACACGCGCTGTTATTAAATTAAAGAAAGGAAAACATTGTAAATTTTAAAAGAAAGTGAAGCTTAAAGTTTTGCGAGTTGTAAACCAAAAAGTGTACACAGAAACCAAATCAATTACGGCGAGTCTTTTTGGTAGGGGAGACCAATTTGAGGTTGTTGAGGGTGTCCTCCACCGCGGCATCTGGCTTGCACCTAGTACGTTTCGGCGTGACTGGAACTGGCATGCTGAGGATCGGAGGTGACCACATAGGTCTGTAACCTTTATCCATGATGGAGAGATGCTCGACATAGATCTGGTACGTCTATAGTGAGGTGAAGTCAGTGCCAGATAGGGAAGTGAAAAGTGTGCCTTGGTTGGGTACTGGTCTCTATAGACAAAGGTCTCAAAGTTGATAATCACGTTGAAAAGAGTGCCATCTGTTAGCTGGCTATAAATCTCGTGTGGCACGATGAGCTTGTCATCTGGATTGCGAATGTTGCACTAAGGCATCATCACCTTGGTGTGAGCATAACATTCACCAGCAGGTCCGGTGGATACATATTGCCGACCTTTCTGTCTGAATGGTAGGTTAAATTTGAGTGATTTTATTGTGGGAAATTTTTGTGGCACTTACCATCAACATCGGGAAGCAATGGACCGTCCGTTCCATCCATGCTCACGTCAGGGGTGGCGGGTGCCGCAGCCGTGGATTTGATGTTTCGCTGGCGAGTAGGAGGAGGAGGTTTTTCAACTGGATCGTTGGCTTTAGGAACCTTGAAATTTTGTTAGAATTAGCGTTGTGCAAGTAAAATATCATTTGGAAGCGATGGGTTGCCGTCACTGCGACTAAGCCACTCCGTGATGGTGCCGAAAATCTGAAGACGCCGTGAGACCAAGAAAATTGTCAGTGGAAACGGCATACCACATCCTTTCTCTTCTCCTTATCCGCAATGTCCGCCCCACGGAATGCATCAGCTGTGCCCAGAAAATCACGAAAGAGGACTTGGAGCTCGGGAGGTGCACCCATGGGGCATCGGGCAGCGATGATCATGCACTGTGGTTGCGATTCATTATGCAGGGGCTAAGAACGGTCAGTTAGGGAGTGATGAAGGGACTAAATTCAGTTCACCCACCAATTTACTTGCCGGCAATTTTCTGTTGCAAGCAGAAAGCCGTGTCCCCTCAGCCTCCGAACCGACCTCTGCGACGATATTGGCACTGAAAAGACGGGGCTGCGAGTCGGGATCTGGGCCCTTGGCCAAGTAGTACGTCCCGGACGTGTTCGACATATCAAATTTGCGGTGAAAGGTTTCACCGAAGTCATACGTGGCGAGACTGCCAGAGTTTTCATGCTGCAAAGTCTCGACAACATTTTAGTAAATTGAAGGCTTCTTCGAGGTGCTCGCGTCACGGCGCGCGGCGACAGTGGAGGCCACGAGGAATAAAGGAGTGACAGAAAGCAGTTTAGAGCCAGTCAGAATGTACGGGTTGTTTGTGTCGTTTGAGGCGCCGCAAAGGATTCAAAGTAAGTTTTCTACCGCTGAGGGCAGTCAGAACATGAACTTGAAGGTCAGGATCAATTGAATTTGCACGCCATTCCTCACATACATCTGCACAGTCCGGGAGTGAGACTTCAGGAGGAAGAGGATTTGGCGAGTGTGACTGAGAAAACTGTGCACAGCGACCCGAAATTATATGAGCCACGATTTCATCTTGTATAGCGAACTGTGGGTTTGGAAGGAAGCTGGATACGATGCAATGCGGCAATGGCAATCAATACAGACTTGCAATGACTTTCAAAAGAATTGAAGAAGTCGGCAACAGATACACAAGAGTGCTGGCCTGAATCAGCCGAATGAAAAATTGCCAAAGAACTTCTAATCACACGCAACTTGAATCGTAGGTTGCGGGAACCAGATACAGTGATATTCGTTTGCAGCTGCTACATGACAATAGTGCTCAGTTGACATTTGATTGTGATTCGCTCCGAGGATGACATTGAGTGCCGCTTCAGGCACATTCGCGGCACATGAACAACCCTGAGATATTACCCGGCAGGCACTAAGTTCATGGCGCGTAGAAGAAGAAGTCTCACAAGCATGGGATGGATTCTCAAAACAAGTACCGGTAATGATATGGTGGATCAGTGCATGACAACATTGACTAAGATTCATATCAACATACGGGATACCATACAAAGCAAGAGCATGTTGGAGCGCAGGTAGATCTGCATGGAACACTGAAGTTCGCACACGGGTGGCATGGTGACCAAGAAATATATCGCGTATGATATTCGTGGCATTCAATGGTACATTGTTTATCACATTATGGGACGTGGATGGGCAGCAGCATGCAGACTGGTCAACACAGACACAGTCAGCCACTGCATCAAGGATGAGTTAAAAACTGACAGGCCGCACAAGTAGAAAACCAAGTTACCACAAGGTGACTCCATTACAGCAGCAGGGAAAACAGGGGAGGCATCGAACGAGGAAGAGGAAGAAGGATCAGGAATATCAGAACCGCGTTTTGAGGGAGAGCCAAGTGGAGGCCGCCAAAGATCAAGAATCCCGGAAGAAGTTGGAAGCATGTGTCAGGAACAGCTTCATGAATTGCAGCTAAGGACAATGTCAACGGATAGGGACGAGGTAACAGCGACGTCCATGTGTGCCGAGAAGGCACCGTCGCCGGAAGGCAGAGTCAATATACCAGAAGCGACGGAGTGCGAAGCTGGACCCCAGAGTTCAAGACCCAGTCAAGAGAGAGCTTAGATTTATCTGCATGCTGGTCAAACGTAGTGGACAGGGGCAAATTGCGGAAAGTAGCCATGGTGGTGGAAACAGAGAAAGAAGCAGGGATGCCACGTCGCATCTCAGGGTCGGATAAAGCCACGTCACATCGTCGGATGGTTTCCCCGACGACACACCATTGCTGACTCAAACCTGATAGACCTGTCAAAACGGACCAATGGTAAGCAGAGAATAAGAGCTTACGCAAAAAATGCTGACGAAAAATGAGACTGTCTGCCAAAAGTCGATTGATTGGGCGCCCTAAGACCCATACCTAAAGGTAGTGGGAATATATTTCCACCACGTTACCGAGCTCAAGAAGCACACTTCCAGTGGCTCGTAATATTGCCAGAAATAAACTTTCAAGAATAGCAAGACCCTTGCATTTGCCTTCAGATCTTCGAGGAGAAGCGGACAAGGGACGACAGTGGCATTTCTTGAAACAAAGGAAAGCAAGTTACAACATAGTTGGATCGCAACCAGACAGAGAAACACAGAACAAGCAGTAACCATACAAGCGGTCGACGGCCCGCTCCGCGGGCCGTCATCCACTTCATGGATGGTCAATGCAGAGTAAATACGGAGGTATAGAGATACATTGCTACAGAAGTAGTTCCTCCCAGACAATGTTAGTGGTAGATGTGGAGAAATTGTCCTCGTACTTGAGAATCAGCACATTCTCGGAATCCGGAACGCGAGTCATAGCAGAATACAACTGCCCATGGGAGAAAACCTCTCTCCGCAGATCAACACCAAGCTTGTCGACTGTTAAACCTTGACATCCATTGAAGGTGGTCGCATAGCTAAGGGCCAACGGTATCTGTTTGCGATGGACCGTGAAATCGAACCCTTGGGGCTGGAAGTGGCAGTTGATTCGGGGAAGATAAAGTCGGATCTGAAATACACAGATGTGTTAAACTTAAACGCCAGGGATAACATGAGATTACCGCACTGGGTCTAAAACCTTGCCGGCCACGATGGATGAAAATTGTTTCAACCTCGACTGTGTGGCGTAGAAGAGTTCGAACAATAACTCGGGTGTTTTTAGTTAATCCTCGCGACGCGTCGAAGTTCCGGGTGAGCCGGCAAATGCATCCGGCTTTGAGAACCAATTCGTGAGGGGGGATGCCAGGTTCCTGCAGAGAGTTCAAAAATTCGGGATCAGAGAATACGGTCCCGTCGGGACCTTCGTCTTCAACTGAGTCGCTGCTCGCATATGAATGGGAGTCTCCTGGGACGGTGTGAAGAATTGCAGCGTTGAACTCGTCCACGAACACATTAAACGGGCTTAAGATCGCTCGTGAAATGCATAGGACAGGATCAGCGACAACACTCGGAGGAAATACAAAGTTTATGACTTGCTGGGCAGAATGTGTATGCCGTAGACGGCCAAGGTTGACAGAGTCGTGGAGATGGTCATCTCCAATTGAGTCCAAGAACAACGAAAAGCTTGGATCCCCTCGTTGGCGCATTGGCTTTCGCAGTTCCAAAATTTCGAAGTGGTTGAACACGGCCTGAGTACGCAGGGATGCATTGCAGATTGCAGTTCGGCCGCCAAAGCGGACAACCGGAGCAACCTACGCATATTTAGTTAGTTATTTGCAACTAAGTAATTCGAAAGCGTACCTGGCGAAAGTCTCCAACAGTAATCAACATACGTCCTCCCCAGACACGATTAGCGCCCGTCAGGGATCGCATCAGACGGTCTACGCAATCAAACGCTTTGAAGTGGAGTCCACCAATTTCGTCGATTACATGGCATTTGGCGGCTTGGAGCAGCCGGGCACGATCGCTGCGGGGTCCAATGTTTGATTTGAGGTGCGGATTGTATTCGTCCACGGGGATTCCATACAGATAATGGGCTGTGCGACCTCCAGGGTAATTTTTGGCGGCGAACGCTGAAGGTGCGGATACCAAAACAATTTCGTCCAACTTTCGAAGAGCGCCGATGATTGGATATAAAACATAGGTCTTGCCACGTCCAGCTCGACCATCAACATGAACAGGCGGTGGAATTTCCATTGCCGCAACATGCATGATGCGATCGTAGATTGCGAGCTGAAAATAGGTGAGTTTGGATCGAAAGGAGGAAGTCACAAAAACATTGCACCTGCTCAGGCGTCAAGTTATCTTTGAATTCACAGAGATTGGTTGGATCACCGCTCCACTGTAGACGTTCTGCGTCGACTTCCTGTTGTCGCTCGGCTGGTTCCGGAAGACCGACATCTGATAATGATTTCCCTAGACCTTGGAGCAATTTTTGCAGCGCAAGTAGGACTTCATTTCGGATAAAGTCGGGGTTAGGTGATGCTGTGGTTCGTAATAGGTGATCGCGGATGTCGGCAGACAGGCTCGCCTCCTGTCCCTCCCATATGGCGAGTGCGGGACTTCCCTCGACCGCCAAGACAGCGAATGTCCAACGGAGCTGTGCTGGTGGTGCACCGAAAATTCAATAACTCCTCGAAAGCCATAATTCCTTCATCACGGTTGTCGAACAGTCCCATAGCGCGTGCCGCCTCCTGGTATGTTCCATAAACCACACCATCGATCGTCCGTAGGTCAATCCAGCTCCGGGCACTTCGGTGCAGAAGAAGGGCGCGCAAGTAGAAGACATCACCATGTCGCGGGTATACCATTTGGATGCGACTAACCCCGACATGTCCGGGTTCATAGAAACGGATTCGCATTCGAGGATCACCGGGATGCACGTCTTCGAGCACCTGCAATAGATGCATTACTTTGTCCGGCTCGTGTTTCTCCAGTCTGCATTTAGAACCAAACTCGACGTAAGTCAAGTTGTCGAGGTAAGGATGACGGGGGCCGTGTCATATATCGGACCAGCAGAGTGCCGTCGGACTCCGAACCGTCCTTGCGCACCATCTGACTGTATTGTCGGCCAGGTAAATGAATTGGCAATCGTTTCACGCCAGGGAGTTTCTGCGAAATGTGAAATGAAGCGAGTCTTGTGGCTGCCTCAATGCTCGAAAGATATCGGCCCCGTTCGTAGTCGCGAATCTCGTCAACAGGGTTTCGGAGTCGTGGGTTAGCTCCAGATGCATTGGAGGAGTTGGAAGGTGCTTTGCTGACCTTCCAGTTCGCCTGATCCGGAGATTTGAAGAAATACTTGAAAAGATACTGGAATAGAGCCACACCACTGGAGAATTCCACGTTGATGTGGCAATCATACTTGAGGATGAGCCACGGAATGTGGGAAACAATCAATTGGTCCTCCGCGCGGCGCCGCCGACCCTTCGTGGACATCAGTCATTCTGGCAGCTTGAAAATTCAGCTTACCGCACTCGTTGAACGATGACTGGGATTTAATTGGTTTCGGAAAGCCGTATTGGCAGCTCCGGGGCCAACCGCATCAGTGATATGTCTTCTTTGGATCGTGAATATGCGTCATATGACGTCTCACAGTGTCTCGGAGTGGCCCACAATTCTCCGGAAGTTCTGCACTCAGAAAGCTGTCAATCTCTTGTGGGGATCTGGGGACATTCTTTGCGGCAACAGCTATATGCTCGTGAGGAAGACCCCGCTTCTGAAACTCCGTAACACGGATCGAATAAAGAATCGGACCAAAGATGGTTCGAACATCTTTCATGAAAGCAGAAAGATATTGTTGAAACACGCGGACGATCAAGTCAGGTCGGTCATTGGCAGATTGACCAGGTCGTAATTGGGAAATAATTTCAGGCCAGCGGGGATTCGTTGTGAACGTTATGAACAAAGTAACGGGACCGAGGGCTTTGCGAAGAGCGAGGCAGTCGGAAATGTTAGCCGCAGACCATGCGGGGGAATGAACGAAAGTGGAAGGTAGGCGAACATCATCCGTCGGTTCTTCATCGCCCATTCCGACATATTCGTCCTCGTCGGGGTCAGAATGCTGGTTGTGGCGGATATATGTCAAGCGCGCCTCTTCAATCGAGCTCCAAGCGTCGACCAAGTACTCTCCTATTACGATTGAAATTTTTATTTCAAGTAGAGTTTCGATACGTACCAGTCAGTCGAGAGAATGTCGACATCTGCTCTGCATTCATGAAAAATCTTGTTCGATACCACCGAGCTTGGGTAAATTTTTTGCCGTTAGATGCAAGACGACTTGGTGACCATCCCATGGTACCATGGGGTAAGAGTAACAAATAATGGAGTGGTTCGGTAAGAGGGGAGAGCAGATCAAGGAACACTGGCTCATCAACGCCTTTTCGTTTAATGACCAGTTTGCGCCGAGACGGCGCGGATGCTGGGGCTAGAGAAATGACGGCTGCGACCTCGTTGCTGATGCTATCTGAGTGTTCAATATGCAGCGCAATATCATCATCATCATCATAGACATTGAGCTTCTCGAGCTCAGCGATGAATGGATTGACACGCTACAGTCCCGCAAGCGTGCTGCTGATCCAGGAATGGGGTCGAGACAGGCATTAGATAAATACTGAGTCGAATTCGGTACCTTTGTCGAACATGGCCCACGGATCATGGATGAACCATCGAATCGCATGCTGTCCCTCGTGGGCAGGGAGCATCCGATGATAAGTGCGTCCACCTGACAAAGTGACTGCCGAAACACCGTCGGGGAATTTCATGAAGTCGCCGTCATAGACCCCAATAGCAGTGAGAGCGAATATATTGTTCAGCTTCCGTGAGATGTTGGCAGTTTTGCGATCCGTGATGAAATAATCCCACTCGTCAGGATAGGGAGGGAGGAGTGGCTGATAATGAACACCTTTTGGTCCGCATACGAAACATTTGTCGTGTATTTTCTCTCCTGTCAGGGCCTCATTGTGGCGTCAGTGAAAATCCATCGCAAGGCCATGCAAAGCATACTTGAATACCACAGATCTTACACTTTCTATTCCACCGCAGGCCGAGCGATGGGGTCGTTTGAGAAGTATTGAGGTCGGAAATGTGATCCCACCACATGGAATTGGATGCCGTTCGAGGGTGGCGGCGGGTGTGATGAGCAGACAGGTCCATTCGACGGATATCAGCCCTTTGAGTATCGTCAAGCCTGAGCCGATGCACAGCTCTTGTTTCGGTATCATCCCGACGGATTTGGGCAGCTCTGTCATCGGATAATAGTGAACGCGAGATTCGGCGAGCACTGGCATCTCGGCTCCGCCTGTGCCCCCGATCGTAGCTATCTTCGCGAGTCCTACGCTGCTGCTGTGATTCGCGACGGAGCCGACGCTGATATTCCACGTCTGTTTCGCCACGGCTGAGATCTGCGGGCGACCCGGCCATTTTGGCGCAAAGTTGACGGAGTGTGTGCACTGATAAACAGCTCACACTACAATCCTGTGGAATACAGAAAGAAAAGCTCACATTCGACGCTACTGCCTTGGAAATATAGCAGGAGTGGCCGGAAGTGAGAGTGCTGTACGCCTCGTGCTTGTTTTACGTAGCGGTCACGAAAGGACTATTGCGTAGCGCGAGGAAATTCCTTGAACGACAAATCGGGTGAAATGAAAGAAGCCGTGCAGATGGCACATGGGCAAGGTTATTTGAAGTGGGACGGATGACGTCGAGTCGGCACAGACGTCGGCATCAAGCCGCATGCAGAATTCAACACTAAATAGCGGGCCGACAACGTAGGCATGTGAGCGGAGTCATGCTAAACCAAGCGGAGCTTAAAAAGCTTCAGACAGACAGACAGGCTTAATTTTATAAAGAGGAAGATGAAGTTTGCTTAATCAATTGGCGTCTCAACGCAAAAACTTGCTTAATCATTATTTGTTCAAACAGCCTCACAATGCAAATGACAATAGGTTATTGTTATTCAAATACACGGCCTGCCATCCGATGAGTTGAACAGTCGATTAACAAAGCGGCGTTCAGATCAGTGACACAATGAAAGAGACCTGCGCTGTTAATCGAGATCAGATTACCAGAACAGCATTGAACAAACGACCTTGAAGACCGGTGTGACACAGAAGCATAAGAAGATAAACCCGATAATCAGCTCCCAGTTCAACAAAACAGCGCAAATCAAGCTTACCCGGATGCATTGAATGCCAGCTGTGCAAAGACGAGAAATCCGGCCCATGGCACGGGGAACAAGATCAACCAAACAAACTTTATTGAAAGCTGGTAGGAAGATTAACCCGATATCAGCTCCCAGCTCAAAAAAACAGCGCAAATCAAGCTTACCCGAGTGCATTGAATGCCAACTGCGTAACGACAAGAATTCCGGTACATGGCACTGGGAACCAGATCACCAAAATAGCGTTGAACTAAACCTTCTTGAAAGCTGGTGCAACCGAGAAGCGTAGGAGAATTAATACAATCAGCTCACAGTTCAACAAATCAAGCTTACCCGGGTGCGTTGAATGCTAGCTGTGTAAAGACGAGAAATACGGTCCATGGCACTGGGTAGTTACCAAAGACTGACAACATGATCTAGAATCGGGCTGAGAGCGTAGGCTGTTTCTTCGACTTATCACCATTGAAAGATGCTTAGAAGTCCCCCACGGGCCACGGGGAACTGTTTCGAGACTGAACGAGCCGTTGATTCAGTAAGTTGCCGAGTCCTAGCTGCTTGGTGAGGTGATCTTTCAGATGAGTCGTTCGTGCGGTGACTTTGAATACACCTGCCTATGAATGTCATAGGTTTCACAAATCCAGGAGAATCGATGCATGATATCGATGACCGACGGAGCCAAGCGAGAGCGGAGAGAGTGGGACATAAAGGAAGCAGATCATCATGCTGATAACCCCGTCACGAGCTGAGCGGTCGGTGGTTATGCCTGGTAGGAAGCATATCACAGTGCAGATGTCCATCCACACCTCTTAATCACAAACCAGGTCATTGAAGATCGAGGGACAAAAGGTAACGGCGGGTTGGATAGGATGAGTGAGGGAAACAAGAGAATGAGAGGGGGGTGAAACTTGAGCGACATATTGGCAAGGACCCAACAAGGACCCGATGGGTGTTCCAGGCTCGGATCGTGCCGACATGCAGCGACCCTGAACGGCTGGAGACGAGCCAGAGACTGATCACTATCTCGGGGTTATTATTTCTGATGATTGTCAGACTGACCCTGCGGTCACGATTGTTCTCTCGTCAAAAATGGAATCCATTGCGGAGATATGACAAATACCGGGTTGCATCAGAACTATGTGGCGCTTTCCAACATTTTCCAACATGTTTTGAAAGTGAAAACTGGAGGTCAACAGGTCAACCCGGACAGTCACAGTGCGATGTAGTTCAACTGGTGAGGGGATTTTGCACTAAGGGTATCGGCGTCAAATCTTGTAGTTAAGCTGGGTTCGAGTTCGCTGATGCCGGCGCACCTCTCAACATGCTATGTGAGGAAGTCGTTCGTACATACGATCGTCGATCGGGCTTTGCTGTGTTTGCCCGCATCACTTGGATTTGTCGAAATTCATCAATGCGGGGTTGAACCATGGAAGGCAAACGGAAGGGCAAGCAGAGCGGCATATGACTCCGTTGAGAGGCTGATCCAACTGCATCCGGGCCCACCTCTCACAGTCCAAATCAACGCAGATCCTTGGCTGTCATTTCATCACCCCTGAGAATCAACCGCAGGGGTCGACATGACGCGTTTGATGTTTGGTTGACACGAATCCCTGCTTTTTGGTTGGCGACCCAGCACGCAGAAGGTAATATACGATATCGCAACCGAGAAGCCCGAGATGACCGAGATTCCCGGTCCGCCCGATATTTCGCCGAGCAGGATTCTTACCCTTGCCGTTCCACATCGGTTGAACCAGGATTCAATTCAAGTGTCCCAAAAGTCTTAAATGGATATTTACAGCACATTTCCAGCATGATTGAATGATCCACAACCATCGATCAGTGTCGGTTGAACCATTGAAAATGCGACAAAATGCGGAGGTTGCACTATTCTTGAGGGCTAAACAATCCCGAGTACTGCTGTTCGACGAGCAGTTGGCGCCAAATTGAGTAAGTGGTTGGACTTCTATTTTCCTTGATTCCCCATTCAACACTTTACGTGAATCTGTTCGGGGCTCACAAAGCGTACTAATTGAGGTAGCGCGAATCACCTGTTTCATGTTGATCAGACCGTGTCATGCCATCGACCCTGTCTGCCCCGCCTCTTTGTTTCTGCTTCCCGCCATCTGCTGGCCGTCTTCCTGTGTTCGTTTACCACCATGCATGGCAGCATTCCAGAGTGATTGAGGTCGAGGACACTGTCAACCAATTCCACCCTCTTGAGGACTCAACTGCTCACGCCGGAGGACCAACTACCCCTGCTTCTCTGTGTGACGGATCTCTTAGAAGAGATCAACATTGACGCCAGATACTACTCTTGGGCCCTGATTTTATTCAGTAGCAAGGTGACTTATTGCAGCAAGCTTGAAATGAAAAGGTGATATTGTATTCGTCTTCAGTTCGACAGGAATAACCATTGCACAGTGTGATTTTCCAATTCTCCGGTGTGTGGCGCCATCACGCATCGATAGTGTTCATCATCAGCTTCTAGTTCCACGGATACAGCTTAGCACCTCCAAATCATTCGTGGCTGACCGGTTCTGTATAAATCCCCACCACGTATGCCCCTTTCTTTGCTTGCACCTGAATTGCGTACCGGGCCCGCCCTTTTCTCGCATGCAGGATCCCGACCTGTGGTCAAGATAACATACTCAGTTCAACTAAAGACATTCACGCATGCAATCCGTATCAAGAAGTCTTTCTCATCCTTCCCGCATACTCAAATCCAATTCACACCCTGAATTGACTCGCATTTGGACCCCCTCAATACATATTATCCTCCCCAATCTCCAACCTGTTGTGAAATACTGCTATTGCTTCTAATCCGGAGTGAACTCCTATCACGTTGGTCCCTTAAATCGGCCGGCTTGCTTGAATCTTCGTCTTTTTGGTTTGATCAGGAATTTGCTTTATCAGTTTATCATATGAACAGCTGTTTAACAGAACAGCTGGATGAGCTCGCTTCAAGGAGGTATCGGAGTGATGCTTCTCAGGCAAGTCGGCAATCCAAGCTCAACCTTGAAGGTGAACTGTTTAACAGAATACCTGTTTAACATAGCACAACTTCGTTTAATCACCAAGCTGAATCAGAAAGGTGAAGTGTAGGTAGGGCCTGCAGGCGGGACATCCTGTGTGGACTTTGAAGTGATTAATCAATCAAAGATTAAATTAGATCATGCGTTGAGACGGAAGTTGTTTGATCAAACTTCATATAGATTCTTGAACAAGAAGAGGAATGTAGAGGGATACATTATACTTGGAGGCGTGTATCCCTCAGGGATTCAACTGGACAGGGTACAAGCGATTCCCACTGCGTTGTTTCCGAGCGCCTCCTGACAGACCAGAATACCAAGAGGGCTACAGTGCCTGAGAGAACAGTAGCAGCAAACCAAGGATCTCTGCTCTGTCAATACAGCCGATAGCAACATCAAGTGGGACAGGCCCGGTGTCACCGAGTTCATCAAGGGTCTCGATCGCGAGGTCCTTGTTTGTCCCAAGAATTTATACGCAGTACAGACTGACGCCGCCGGGAGGAGCAGTCTGTGAATTTCATCTTTGTCGTCGACTTTGAGCCAACAATGAATCACGAAAACGTACAACCTAGGTTGGGGCACAGTTGATCGCGACTGTGTTATCCAAAAACGATTCCTGACAGATGGCCGGCAAGAAGTCACTACATGTAACAAAAATTATTTAGTAAAATTTGCCCCACTCAACTGGAAAGGTGTGGACTACCAGCTACTTTCACGAGGTGTATAACCAATACAAATATCCTCGGGCACTGGGCCAGTGTATCCGATTCCATCGAGAAACCCTTCATCGGTCCCTACAACTTCCGTGCAGCATAGCTCTTGGCAGGGTCGCGAAAACAGTGGCCTGCGGGTTTCAGAGTGAGATAAAAATGATGTCGAAGGCGAGGCTTACCGCAAAGACAGAAATGAGGAGTACAGCAAGCTTCATATGGAGCGAAAATTCCTTGAACATGCTTGAGCAAGAACGGAACAATGTAGCCGGAAATCCCTTAAGTTATACTAAACAAGTTCCGAGGTTCTCACCAGTACAAGTGACAGCAAAGTCGGCGAAGTCGGGCATGGTGGAAAAGTATGAACAATGGCAGATGGGGGGCACTTTCCACTTCAGTTTCCTCCCTTTGCATCACTTTCCACTTCAGTTTGCTCCTTTACATCACTTTCCAATTTCTTTAAGACACTTTCCACCTCAGTTTCCTCCCTTTACACCACTTTCCAATTTCTTTACATCACTTTCCAATTTCTTTAAGCCTCTTTACATCGGTTTCCCACTTCTTTAAGCCGTGCGACCACAGTTTCCTACTTCTTTAAGCCACTTTCCCCAGGGAAGTCAAGTGGGTTTTCTGGGATTATATACATAAGAACAAGATTTGCCACCGCTTCGCTCCGGCAAATGGGGACAAAATATGTGTAAATTGCAAGGAAGGAACGATATCGCAAGGAAAGCCAATCAAAGTAGAAAATCACTGGCCTGAAATGTCAACTCTGGAATTAACCTGTCGAGGGGAGTTAGTTGTGAAAATGCTGCGAAAAATGTACCGCACCCGCAAGTACTACTAGCAGTCCATACATCCAATGTTTTAGAATGTCTGGGGCTCATCGTGAGAAAATTTAGACTGCGAAACGTTGACTGGAAGAAAACCAGACCATGGAACTGTCTGGCCGAGTTGGCAGAAAACAGCCTGAACTTGAGCGCTTTCGAGCACTGGGCTGCGTTGAAACTGAGCTGATTCTCAGCCAATACATTGAGTTTTGAATTGTCGATGTTCAACAGGGATGATGATAGTATTACACGCGGTCCAACGTGGGGAAAGGAGCGAGACAAAATGGGAAGACTTCGCAATCCGTTTCATCGCATCAGCAGGGTAGAATCTCGCAAAGTGCACTGTAGAACCCGAAATAAAGGGATTCATTTGCGCCTTCATGTCGAATTCAATAGCTTGCAGAGCCAGCGGGGGATCAGCTGATTGCGCGCACATTGGGAAATTCTGTGATGAGCAGAAACAGTTTGCATAATATGGCCCTCGAACACAGATGAGCCGCTAGTAGAAGGGCGACAGCATGTAGAAACTGTTCAATCCAAAAGCACCAAATTGAGACGCAGAATTGAAGCGAGAATGTTGCGTTGAGGGCGTCAAATCAATGAGGGAGCAGGAAAAGGCAGCGACGAAGAGCGGGGAAAGGCAGCGACGAAGAGCGGGGAAAGGCAGCGACGGGGAGCGGGCCTTTTATCCATGCCACGGTGATTCGGCTGCAGTGAGAAAGGTTTAAGCCACCATGCGGCGCAGTGAGAAATGTGCTGCGAGTATGGTCAGCTGAGAAAAGCACTTGAATGCTCTGCGAACACCCGTAGTGCATAAATGGGCCAGAAGCGCAGGATGAGAGGGGAGGAAACCTGAAGGAGATGCGGCCACATGGAGTGATTGCACCGCCGACCGGATTGCGCGGCGAACGGCAGGAGACAAAGGACAGGCTATATGGAGAAAGGAGCCAGCAAGTACAAATTGATGAGCACTGCCAAACAAACAAAATCTTAAAGAACGGTTAATCACTTAATCATCGAAACGACCTCCAGCACAGCAGGATTGGTCTGGGACTCGGAGAGGGCTTCTTTGCCGCCTGCCCGACGGCTTTATTATCATATTCAACTCGAAGGGCACGCGGGACCACTCACCGGATGGTGAAATAAAAGATCCGTGCGCCGTGATCGGCGTGTTTTGACACGCATGGGTTGAAAACAAGATCGTGCGGATGATCTGCGACCCACAAAGCGGCCGGTGTCGGATGATTCGACTGCGCGAGAGAAGGGGGAGGCGGAGAAAGGAGAGTGAGCAGGCGCTGAGGAAACGAACATGGAGACATGGCACGCACATTGGAAGCCCAAGAACCACGAACGAAAAGTTAGGTTAGGTTAGGGGAGCGCGAGGCAAAACTCAAGGAGTAGCTTACCTGGGTTTGAAATAAACCCTCGGTGTATTCATCTACCCTCTATAGGTTGGGAACGCTAGTGGCCTTTGCTGCTCGCCCAGCGCAACTCGATGGGCACGCAGGACCTTAACCGGCTGCGGGGAAGCCAAATTGTGTCCGGGTACGAGCAGCGTGTCTCTACCGCTTAAAAAAAGCGGAAGGAACCGCGCGGATGGTCTGCGACCTGCAAAGCATTCGGTATTGGATGATTCGACTCCGCAGGAGAATAGGAAGGCGGAAGAGAGAAGAAGAATAAGCAGGGAAATGAATATTGGGCGCTGAGGAGGCGAAGACGCGGTGGTACACACCTGAGAAGGTGTCAAAACCGCGCACGAAGATAAATCCTCGATATATCTATCCGCCCCTAGAGTGATTGAGGTGAAAGGTACGGAGGACAGATTCCTGCAGCGTTCAAGGTGGCAACGGTAAGCGATTCTGTAAGAGCTTTGAAGGGGTGGACAATCACTTACCCTCTGCCGGACAGAGCGGTCCGCAGAACGCGCGGCGAGCAGAATGATCCTCAAGTGAGGCGGGCGCTGGAATCCGTGGATGAAAGGACACTGAGAATAAGTGAATTCGAAGTGATTGCATTCTTCTTGCTGGGTGAAGCGGGTGCTGCAGCATTGCGTTGTATACTTATAAGAAGAGAAGACAAGTACAGGACACGGAGCAGGATCACGGCTTGTGCCACAGTGGATCGGACCGGATCTTAGTGAACAGGAGCCCGGGTGTCCAGCTGACGAGTGGAATGGTTCCCGAGCAGTGAGCTTGTGGGCTGGAGAGCGACGAGCGTGTGCAAGAGACCAAGCTGACACTTCCGCATTGATCCGAACACCGCCACGTCGATCCTTTCTTCCTCACCACCGCGATCCTGCTTGTCCTCGGGCCCACTCCCTCTCGGATCCAACCTGACCTGACTGGGCGCCCCTTTTGAGAAGTTGTTTACTTGTTATCTGCGGAAACCCGTTGCGGCGGCCGGCAAGCGACGTGCGTTTCCGTTCTTGCTGGAGCGCTAGAGCAGTCGTTCTCCCGTCCATGCGCCCTCGGGATCCATGCGCACGGCACTTGGATTGTGTCTGGCCCACAACGGTTTCGCGTTACGGTCGCGCTTGGGCGTACGTTACGGCGTCGTTTACCATCTGCGCCCGCGATCGTGCCACAATAGCTATGTTCTCGGCAGCTGCAGCGCGATCAGTCACGAGCTCAATATTCCCCCAAAGATGCTTCTGCAGATGCTATTTCATTCGAGCTGTGTTCGACCCCCGGGATCCTGCTTCGCAGGCGTCACCGTCGCGTCTCTGTTCCGGAAGAGGATAAGTGATTCTGTATCTCGAAAGCTCCCTATTGCCAAACCAAACGCTTCTGGGCATCCGTCCGCGCACTTCCATTCTCTTTCGCATCTTTGCCTCGTTCCAATTCACTCATTGTACCGGCAGATTCATATGAAATTCTAGGAAGCTACTGCCTAGGTCATATTGCTTTGCGCTCCTGCTTTTATCCCGGTTTTCGGCAAACCCTTCCAATGTCCGTGCCGCATCTTTGCTCCCCACCGCCCAATATTTCCCTGCTGACCCCCTCTCCCCCGCGTCTCTCTTCGCTCGGAATCGAATGATCGGATGGTCTGGTCGCGGATCTTTCCCGCGATCTTGTTTTCAGGACCACTCGTGGAAACACGCTGATCGTGCCACACGCACCCGCAGCATTGTGTCACTGGTATCGTCGCGCAAGTGCTCGTTTCCATCGTAGCATTGCTATCCTTGCCCGTGAATTTTCCCTTTTCCCCCCTTGCCCTCATTCTAATACTAATTACTTTGTGTGCAGGAAAAACCAAGAGGTGATTCTCCAGCCGGTTCCGCCCTCGTTTATATACCCTTGTACCTCCCGCGCTTTCCATTCGTCGTTCTCGTTTTATTCGTTGCCATTGATAATAATTTTATGTCAGGGTGCGTGGTCCCTTTCACCGTGCGTCTTGGAACCAGCGCGCGTCTCGGCGATGGAGATGATGAGTACTTATTCTCGTCCTCTCTTCCTATCTGGCGTTTTGCGCCCGTTTTCGGAGCACATTTGGGGCTTTTGCGACCCTGTTTGCGCACAACTGCGCACTTCCTTTGTGCGGACGGTCTCATTCGTCGTTGCGTCTGCGGTTTCGCGCGTGAATATCCGCTGCGACAGTCACGATCACAACGATCACAACGATCGCTCAGCGGGCGGGTCGCGAAGAGTGTTATATATTTGGCCTGCACAGTAGTCGCAGCTGATTCCCCGCGCCCGATGCGGATACGTTGCGGGATCGCCAGGGGCTTGATGTGTGCAGGATTTTGAGCGCTGGTGGAGAGTGTGTGCTGGCTTGATGCGGATGGATAAGGACGAGCGTGATGGCCCAGATTCAACGGGTCCTCACCCCCTACCTTCTCACTGCCGGAGGGCGACTTAGGGTGCGCGCGCGAGCGGTCTGAATTGCGGCCAGAGAAGATAAACAGGAGGCGCACCAGAGAGACGTTCGGATGTTCAGGGAGCAAAATTAAATAGAGGCAGCTGTTGCGGTGAAGGAGTCAGAATTCAATGCTGGGTAACCGGAAAGATGCCGGGGACAGTGAAAGAAAGGCACTGGCACCAACTCGATGGCGGATTTCGCGCGAAGGAATGTAGGGAAGGCTGTGTTGGGGGAAATCGAGCATGTGACAAAAAAAGAGCGTCGGGAGAGCTCACAGTGCCAGTGGGATTAAGAGCTTATTCCAAGAGCATTCGCTGCGCTGCATTTATTGGGCGAGCGAATTCCCATCCCGGGACACACTGATAAAAAAGAGAGCCGGAGATGCAAGCCGAGCGTGTATATCCAAGCGAACTTATCCAGAGAAAACCGGGCAAGTAAGCTAGACAGCCGGCCCATAGAATTCAGCATTTCAGTGATCCAGGATGCAGCAACGAGTCTCTGCGCGTTGTTATTTCCATCGTTCGGAAGGCGGTGACAATCCAAGGGCAATCAAACTGGCAAGCTCTAAAGGTGGTATTATTTCGATGTTTCAATGCGGGTGCGGCGGGTCTGAGTCCTAGGAGGTGGAACAACGAGAGAAGCAGGGGTTTCTTTCGCGGATCGAAATCCGCATGCAGGACACGCCGAGGTGCCAGGAACTGATATCCAAGTGTGATCCCCATGCCGAACTCGACAGGGCTATTCTCGATGCAGCGAGAAAGTCAGAATTGTGCGTGCTACGGGAAGTGAGGAGTTGGGTAACGTCGACAGCATAGCGCGGGAAATTTTATCTTGGAGATGATCCAAGAATGGGGCCTTCACGAGAGATGCAGCTGTGACGAGACTTTAACCTGGGATAACTTTCATGCGAAACGAAACCGTGTTAGAATCTGGTTGAAGGTTGTTGGAAGAAGACGTCGGCGGGTGAAAGATTGTCGGCTGAGTGCAAATCTCGTTCCGATGCCACAATTTCTTGAGCAGATCCAAGAAAACGGGATAGCGGCCAGGAGAGACCGAGACTTTGGGTTCGATCAGCCATTCAGAATTTTCCAGCCAATTCCACAGCGGACGACGAGATGCGCTTCCTTCGGTTTGTCAAGGGAAGAATCAAGATCGTTTTGGACGTATAAGCTCGGGCCTCGTTGATGCCCCCGAACGCGACAGAGTAGCTATCACGCGGTATACAACACGTCCTCTGAAGGGCGCATGAATATGCTGGATGAGCTCGAGGTGGGGACAGACGTGCCGAGATCTTCGAGTCTTCGTCGGGGCCATGGTTGATCGTGGTCGGAAGCAGAGGCGCTGTGACAGCGGTGATCGCCGAACACCGCCACCATCCTTCTTTCTTCCCGACCACGATGACGCTACGCCCGACGACTCAACGCTCAACACGATGAAGCGCGGCTAAGATGCAACTGCAGAATGGGAGTTGGAAATCGGGTGGACTTGCTACATGGGATGTACCGCTTATATCCTGATTTTCCATTTCGATTCGCTGTCCCTTCGCACCTATGCCACTTTCAGCGCCGGCATTTTTTACTGTGGGCCTGATTCTTCCTTGAGGAGTCATGCGTGCTCCTCTCGACTGTACTGCGCCCATTTCCATTCGCCGGGCCCATATCACGCCACGGGCGGCAACAACTGGTTTCGTGTCTGGGTGCGAATTTTGCGTGCGTCTCGCTTCGTACCTCCGGGTGATGGCGCACCACAACCGGTCATCTTCGGCGTCGCTTCGTGGTATCTGTGTGCCTTCTGCACAACCCCAGTCGCTTTCCCTATGTTTCAGCGAAGCGGGTATCGTCGCTCGTGTTCCATGGCCCTGTGCCATGTGCCACAACCTTTTGCATGCAATCTTTCCGTTCCTTCGCGGCCTTTGGTCTTCACTCCGTCCATCAGGAGACGCTACTCTGCCTCTCGCCGCGATTGCAATCGGTACACGCGCATACAAAACCGTACTTCCCATGGTTTTGCGATTCTGGTTGGGCGACGTGTTCGCGCCAGTTGAAGCCGTCCCTGTTTGCGTGACGCGCATGCAATTTATGTGCAAGTCGCACGGGAAAGGGTATAACTGCTCGCGGGCTTTTTCCTTGTGTTCTTGGCGGTAACTTCCTGCTATTTCCCTCATCCTACTTTCGACCTACTGATGCTCTTTTGGACTTCGACTGCGGCCTTCGCACATAAAATACCTAGCTTCAACCTACATACCGACTCACCGATTTGTTCGTGCGGGCTATCGGTCATTTTACACAAAACGGCCTCGCAGTCTGCCGTGGTGCGAACCGTTGAACACAAGTGCCGAGCCAGAATTTCCCCGCCCATCGCCGAAAATATGGATTAGACTCAACTCGTTCGCGTTCCAGGAAGGAAGACTTGCCGTTGCAGCTCCACCACGTCGTCTCCTCCAACCGTTTGTCTATTCACAATGAGGACAACTGTACCCTTGCCTTCGCAGTTTGGTCGGGCCTTCAGTCGACAAGGCAAGGCGTTTCATTCAAGCTGTGCCGACCCTTGAGATCTTGGTTTGGCGTCACGGTCGTTTTGGAGTATGATATCAATGTTCTGCTGCGGCGGACGGTAAGTGATTCTGTATCCCGAAAGCTCCCTATTGCCAACCTGAACGATTCAGGGCACCTGTTCGTATTCTTTTCCGCATCTTTGACTCGTTCCAATTCACTCATTCTACCGGCAGATTGATTTTAAACTCTGGTGAGCTGCTCCCTATGTTATATATGCTGCTTTGGTCCTACTTTTCTCGCGGTCTTGGGCGCCCTTGCAATGTGCGTGCCGCTTCGCTTCCTCGCCGCCCAAAATTTCCCTGTCCACTCCCTCTCCCCGGCTCCCTCTTCGCTAGGAGTCGAATCACCGGATGATGGACGCTTTGCGGCTCGCTGATCTATCCCGCGATCTTGTTTTCAGGACCACGCGTTGAGATATGCTGATTTATTTTTCTCACTAGCTCTGCAACTAAGCCTGATAATAAGGGCATTGGGTGAGCAGCAATTGAGCCTTCTCTAAACCGATCCTTGGGGGATGGTGCTTTCGAATGACCGAATCCACGCACTTGTAAGTGTTTTGATATCTTGCTGCCCGTTTGATGAGTTAATTTTCTATATCCCAAAGAAATGGGCGCCAAATTGTTGCCGCTGATCCCCAGGCCCGCGCCGGTGTTCGTCGACGTAGATGCGTTGTCGGCAAGAGGTGCCGTAGCTCTCACCTGCGGCGCCGGCGCTGGATTTGAATAAGTTCTGGTGCGAGCTCCACGCATGCGGATGGGGTGAGGTGCGGGTTCTCTGCGGTCGAAGGGATTGTGCGTGCGCAGGGATGAGCGTGATGACACGGATTCAGGGGGTCCTCTCCTGCCTACTTACTTTCTCCTGCTGGAGTGCGACTTACAGTGCGGGGGCGTGAGCGGTCTGAATTGCGTGCATAGTGTAGCGCGATCATGATGGCCAAATGTTAAGCATTCGTTCCTCCTGCTCTCCCAACTTCGCTTTCTGACGCAGGGAGCAGGTGAGGGTGCACGTATCTGTACCAACCTTCGCCGTCAATTTTGATTTGTTGTAATAGTCAACTGATTTTCTTTCCCATCCTTGCAGGCTGATCTCGCGTTCAGAGTCAGGTTGTTGAATGCGCGCCGCGGCGTAGCTGCGCTGCCGACAAGCGCACTGGTGGCATCAAAACTATTCCCAGTGTGCTCCACTTTTCCTTGCCCATTCTTTAGATATTTCTTGCGCGTTGACTCGGTGTCTTTTTTCATGATCTGGTGGGGATCGCAGTTGAGCGACAGCCAAAGTAAGGGAGACGAAACGCACTGGAAGATGTTATGAGACCGGTGGAAGTAGAGTTCGAAATAGGAGCACTGCACCCACTCAGTATGAAACGCCGGAATGCAGGGAATCCAACAGCGCCGTAAATGCATTTGATCGAAGCGGACCGAAAGAACGAATGGGAGGGCACCCGACAACAGGGATCTACAGTGCCGAGGCACAGCTGATCCAATTTCAAGGTTGTAATTTGGTGATCAGGCGGATTTTAAGAACAAGAAGGAGTCGCTATCACGATGGGCTGAATGGACGGAACATACCATAGGAAGAGGGCAATCTCGTTGTAACATTCGTATAACGCCAAGTTCGGACCGTTTTGTAGTCTTTCGTCGGGTTGTCCGGGTGCACCTCAAAAGAGCTGTTGACTAGCAGAGTTTTGCGGTACCAAATACAAATGTCCTATGCAACAAATCTTGGTTTGAATCCAGAGCTGCCAGGCAGAGGAACACCAAGGATGGGAGGAGGCTTGCCCAGCCATACACGGTGCGATTTCCCATTCAGTGAAGATGTGGATCTCACAACTCGTTTTTAATTTGAACGCAATGCAGAAGGGCAGATCCCTTCGGTCGACGCTGGAATTGAGAGGGAAGCAAAAGGTTGCCACAAAAGAGACGGGAACGGGGCATCGAACTCCGAGAAGAGATCGAGTGCTGGCGCTTGAGTCGATGGATGGCGGCCTCAGTAAGTTACGTCCGGAAAGTCTTCGTTCATGAAGACAACTGTACTAAGCGAAGAACCATATACGCAGGTAATACTTGAGGTAAAAGGGCCAGAAAATTATCGTTGTGCGAGAATCAAGCCCAGAATCCAGAGAGATCGACATCGGTTCGACTCCTCGGCGGCGAGCCAACGAGGACGATGCCGGTATGATCCATCTGGAAGGAGGCGACACGATAATCAGAGCTTGTTACGAAGACGGGGATGTAAAATAGGCTGGTCGGACCGCGCAGCACAAGTGTGAATCATCGATTTTGATTTTGAATGACACGGCCGACGCGGCGCTTGGAATGAAAGGACACCGAGAGTTTAGATTGTCCTGTCAGTGATTTATTTCTCTTTTGGCTGGTCATGCGCTGCGGCGCTGAGTTGAAGCGGTGAAGTACCAGGACCAGACTTGGATTCGCCGCTTGCTCGCCGAAGTTTGCCTTGGCTCTGTTTTCGGTCGACTCGGATCCTGGTGAGAGCAGCCCGAGTGTCCGGTTGAACGATTGGGTTTGATTCCGAGCAGCGAGTGTGTGACGAAACTGCGCTGGAGAGCGTCGCGATCCGTGCATGTAAGAGCGAAAGAAGAGGTAACGCCGCCTTGATCCGGACACTGCCATCGTGACCCTTTCTTCCTCACCACTACGACTGAGCACCGACTCTGCCATGTGTTCGCGCTCGTTGTCCCTCGGATTCAATCCAACTCAGCGACCCTTTTGAGGAGTTTCTCACATGCTATCCGCTGAAAAACTGTTCCGGCACCAGGCAAGCGACTGGCATGTCCACTCTTTCAAGCCAAGGCTGCAGGGCGGTCGTTCTCCCCCTCCTTGCGCCAATTCTGCTTCAGAATCCAACTGTCCCCAACGACTCCCTATCGGATGGCATTTCCGTCGTTCAGACCGCGGGTCCCTGTTTCATATATATGTTCTGGCTGGCAGAGGGTAAGTGATCCTAGAGTATTCCTGCCAATAAAACTGTTCTCATTTATTTACCGCTAGAAGTACTAGCGACGTACGTATTCTTCGCGGACAGGAAAGCGAGCTTGCGCCCTCACGCGCGGCTGACCGTGACTGCAAGGGAGCAGACGATCTTGACGTAGACCCCGCCAGAGGAGGAGACGAAATACAACGGCGGCAGGGGGTACAGAGCCTTGTTGTACTCGAACTGCGTGGGGAGGTGTGTCACAAAGGGGACGGTGCTGGGCAGGCGGCGCCCTCGGAGTGCTCCATGGACGGGAAGATGCAGTGTTCGCCAAGGATTGATCAGAAGTAGCCGTGGAACGCATCGGAGCAACTTAGAATTTATGGTCTTCACGATAGATGGGCTTCGTCAGTAGACTGCGACGAATGAACGCGCTCGGACGCAGGAGAAATATTACTTGCCGGCAGTGTTGGACTTGGATTGGAAAAATCGGATATTCGAGGGCAGACCGCATCTTCAAGTTGGCTCGAACGCGTTTACGACGCAGTAGATGTCCTGCAGAGGGCAGGGAAAAAAGAAATGAGGGCGTGTGCTGGATATTGGCGCAACTCAATGAAGGAGCATTAAGAGGGCAGCAAACAGCTCACTAGAACACACATGCGACCACCGTGTCCACAGGATCGACGTCAAAATTTTGATAAGTTTAGTGCAAAGGCCCCAGCGACGCGCATCTAATGTCCAGGGGGTAACACTGCGAGAACACTTGCGCTCGGGATGCGAGACCGCAGTCCGTTTTGACCAGGGGAGGAATACGACACTTATGCGTCGCAGGAACGCAGGCGACGCTGAATTAATACTGAGTTAATATTAGCCCGGGGAAGAAGAGAGGGATGAAAGACGCACGAAGTTGACCATGCGTCCGCCGTGTTACCCTCCAATATATAACCCCACGGCGTTAATGTGGAATTCGAACTAGGAAATATAACAGAGATGCGAACACAGGCGGCGTACCGGTCGTACAATAATTCCGGGAGACCTCGGATCGATTGGGCCCAGGACCACAGTATGCCACGAAAGTCTCCAGATGAAGCACAGATAAGGCGGGAGTGATAGAAAATTGGGATAAGTACGCGTACGGTATCGAAAGAGCCGCGGGTCGTATCTGGCGTCGGATGCGATGCGAACCATATCGCGCTGGCCAGAGTGTTCGGACGTGGGTGCATGCCTTTCCCAACGCAAACTTGAGGAACAGGGAAACGAGGCCGGGGCGATAATGGCCTGCTCTGCGCATGACCTAACAGCACGGTTTCGAAAGGACGGTGTGGTGCATACTACAAGGGCAATCACTACGTTCCGCCGTCGGCTAGACTCAGTTGCCGAGGTCCGTGTAGCCGAGTCAAGATGCGGCTAGCCGATCACACAGTTGTGTGTAGCCGGCCACCGAGGTCCGTGTAGCCGAGTCAAGATGCGGCCAGCCGATCACACAGGCTATGCGTGGCCGGCTACACACAACTGTGTGATCGGCTAGCCGCATCTTGACTCGGCTACACGGACCTCGGCAGACTGAGTCTAGCCGACGGCGGAACGTAGTGAATAATGCAAGAACATATTGTGGTGGTGCCGCGGAGGCAGGGCGTAGCGGTGGAACGCAACGGAAGACCTAGAGGGACGACTAGGGTGTATTTTTTTATTTCGTTGAACTTTCAATTGGTGTGGCACTTGGAACGGCGCGCACGATAAATGGGTTGACGGCGAGACGAAAGACGTGAAGTGGCAGTGTTAATATGATTCCGGATCAAACCGCTACTAAGGTCCACGCGCGCTTGCTTCCCGCCTTCATGTCCACATTTCAAAACTCTGTTGTCCCCTCGTTGAACCGCGCTAACGATCGTTTACCCTGCGTGATGTCCGTTTCTCAATCATCTCAGCCGCTCGCTGCTTCTAGTCCTTGGGCTGTTGCCCTTCCCGGCTTCCACCTTTCCTCCTCGATAACCCGGGTCCCGGAGGCTGACATTCAGCGTCAAGAATATCTACACTTCCTCTGACTCTTGGATCTGATCGAGGTGGGGCTCGGCTTGGCTTCTACCAACGCATCTAGACACCTGGAGACGTCTTCCCCCTCGCTCATTATCATTCTTTGATCTCCCGTCTTGGACCCAGTCGCATCTTCAATTGGCCGCTTGGAAACGGTTGTGCGCAAGTCGCGGGCGAAGTGGGAATTTTTTCCTCCAGCAAGCCCTCTCTCTGTGATCGTGCGATCTATAACTTGCTCTGCGACGAATAGATCTCCGGTAACACGGCAGAACCTCGTAGCGCGCTTGCAACCGTGTGGACTCAGGCTTTCGTGACACCCATCTTGTACATCCATATTACCCTTCTACTGACGAATGATCACGAAAATTGTGCCGTGGGTCACACTGAAAAAACAGTCTCTTCCAGCACCAGATCAACATGCATGCACCCAACACAGGTCGAACGGGTTTCCTCCGTCGAGTTTCAGTGCGACGGGGTGCAGACGCACGTCATGCGTAACCGGTACTGTCTGCGATAGTTCGATTGCCGAATTGCAGCTATTGACCAACAATCTTCGTGGCTGCTTGCCACCACGGAATTTCCTCCAGGACTTCAATTACTACCGCACTCCCCGCGACCTTTATCCATTGCTGTTGATCATCCACAGCAGAATGTCGACCAAAAATGATATTGGACAGAGAAACGTGAACGCACCCAGCCCGAGTCGAACGAGAAGTCGTCTTCTTTTGCAGCGATTTCTGGGTTCATGATTTCTTGCAGGCAGGCGCAGGTACGGTGTTCATTCGTTCAGTTCCCTTCCTTCGTGTGTGAGTTTGATTCACCTGCGCGCTTGACAGGGGGGCGATCACAAGTCAAATCAAGACTCTTCGGTGTCCTCAGCAGATTCGTTATAGGTGCCTCCGATTTTGGATCTCCTACCAGACATTGCTCGTTCTCCGCAGCACGCCACACCCGTTGGTTTTGCTGGGGCGGCATTTCGTCCACATCATCTCCTACTTAGGGACGACCATCTTTCGTGAGCCGTGTCCTACCCTCCGGCGCTCGCCGTTTATTTTTATTTTTCTGGAAGAGACATATGTACTCACACCAGCTTGTGGTACTTCACGGCTCGGAACAATCCGTCAACCGCCCCTCTTTCCCTCTGGTTCAACGGCGCTGCTGTTAGCGAACGAGGTTCGGAGCAAGTCGGCGCAGAGCCCCGGTAGCGAATACGCTACGCGCGGGCGACGCGACGGCTAGAATTTTACATATAGCATACGTGTCCCGTACGACGCTCTTCATTCTGCCCACCCACACGGCCGAGTGAAGAGCGTACGTCCTATCATTTATATTTCCTCTACATTCATACTTACATTCCTTACAGTAACGCCGTATTAATCTAGGTACATAATATATTGATTCTGCCCACCCACACGGCTGAGTGAAGAGCTAATAACATTATTGTTTAGCTCGCCCGCACATCCGCGGGACCAGACGCACACCCAGCGTCGCCCATCATCCCCCTGCCGTTATCTCCATCTGTGCCCGCCCCGCTATTCTTAACAGCTGCATGTATCTTCATTGCGCCTCCGAACGCGATGAAATCTCCTCGGCAGTTTGAGCGTGATTGGCTTTCTGCAGGAACTCGGTCCATGCCGCATCACCAACAATGGCGCCTCGGTCAGGCTGAACCCGCTCCCGTGAACAACGATTCAAACATGCTCTCCATCAACCAACCCGTTGGTGTCGGGTTCTCGCACGGCGGCAAAAGTGCTCAAAGGTTCACGCTTTCCAAAGTTAGCCACTAATGACCCAGCCATCTAGACCGAATCGTGAGTTTCATTATTGTTTGACTGGGTGGCTGCCAGGTATGAAGGGCACTACGACCCTCCAATTGCTGCGTACTCCTTGTCTCAATACATGGGCATCGCCGTTGGCAAGGTCGGCAAACAACATCTCAATCTCAAGACGCTAATGTATTTGCTCGGCCACTCTGACCCTCAAAACAATGGCTGACAGCCACTGTTTTGAGGGTCGGAACGGCCAGGTAAACATATAGGGTACGAGTGCGACTCATCCAGTCGCACTGTCGGCACGGGAGTCACACTGACGAGGCCGTCAGCAGTAGGACTCGAAGGTGTGAGTGCGACTCGCTTCAAGCCGTTGATGGTGACAGTCACAGGCGGAACACATGCCAAAGTGATGTGAACAGCCGTGCCGTCCACTTGCCGCAGCGTATAATGTTGGAATTAAAGCCGCACACCGAATATTCAGCAATAGACCCTCGGCAAAACGCGCGGGGAATTCATTCAGTATCTACAAGTATTTAAACACAAGTCTATAATTACCGTATGTAATTAGGTACGAATTTGTCTTGTCAGTGCCAGGGCAAGGAACAGGTACATTAATTGCGGCGTTGTGCGAGCGGGTGCAAACTCATCCGCCAACATATAAACAGCTTATCACCACTGGGCAGCGCTGTAAAATGTCAAGGTCAACCTGAGCATGTATTCTAGGTAGAGCACTTGGTATTTAAATAATTAAGTATTCTGGGCGAAGTTGAGTTCGCGAGACAGGGACATATAATGTAGGGCTATTCTGCAAGGCCTCAATCTTGCCTCAATCGGATGATATAAACTCCGCGGAAAGAGTAACCGGCGGTTACTCTTTCCGCATCTTAGCAAGACTTCACATGCTATAAATGAGACTCACCCGTGGTGCGATAGCTTTTGGAGGGTCCCGCAGATGTACCTTCAACAGCACGGGTGGACCTTGTACGTTTTCGCTTCCCCGCCAAAATGCTTCTCTCGCTCAGCTCGAGATCTATATCTTGCGAGGCAGCGCGCTGGTCATCAGCAGCAGCCGCGTCTACATCACGATCATTAGGCTCATCGTGAGTGGGGTAGGACGCCGGCAGTGGGGGAAGCGGTGGAACAGCCTATTGAAAGCGTAATTATTGACCTGCTGTAATGATTCAGTGGTTGATTTCCTTCCTTCCGAGATACAACACCTACCTGCACTTGGACATCCAGTCTGAACCTAGATGAGCACTCAGTGCAAGTTATAAGAAGTTGGGAACAACTCGAAAGTTTGCAAGCTACACATATACAGTACAGGGTCATCAAAAACATCTTGATAACATTCAGACTGAAATTCTTCAGGCAACGGAAACCGGGAGACCCATAGCCTTTCTGCCAAGCAGCTCTTCGATATCCTTTGCACTGCCCAAACCCACAAGCCCGACGCCTGTGACCGCGGCCGGGAAGTCTGGCGGCGGCACACCTTTGAAGAAGTTGTCCTTCTGGCGTTCGACATAATGCGCATTGGCAGGCGTCAATGAAACCGCGGGAATGTACATCACTGAACGGACCAGGTCAAAGCTGCGGAAGTGATCAAATTAGCTTAGGGCGCACCGGCGGAGTCCTCAGAGAGCCAGTGTGCTCCTCTTCAACGGAGTGTACCACGTCGCAGTGCCAGAACACGGTGTCGCCGGGGTTGACGGCAGGAACGGACGTCATGGTCGCATCGAGAAGTAGATGCTATTTCAATTAAATGAATTCGGGCTTGTGTTCCGTTAAACTAGCCAACGAACAGGGTGCAATTCAGTCGTTGGCTTAGGACCCCCGAAGCCGCCGTCAAGACTGATGATGCCGGGAAAATCAGGTGTTGAGATGTCTACATTTCCTGGTAAGCTGGAGATATACTAAAATCGTTTCGCTCACCAAATGTCCAGTTCGCGGCATCGAGTATCTCTTTGGAGTCGAGAGGAACAAGCGGGCGGAAGAACGGACGGAGAATGATATAGGCGTTGGAGAGGAGCACGTCTGGGAAGACTTTGAGCGTCCCCTGTCCGGGCGCCGTTTTGCCGTGGAAAATCCGGGATGAACAAGGGGTGCGGTACACATAAAAAAACCAGAACCTCAAGGCGAGCCATCCTTGAAATGTTCTGAATACACTGGACGTCGACTATCGTGATAGGGAATTAGCAGGTAAACGGTCCAAAGCAAGACTGGTATACGTAGTTGGGTTTGCGATACAAGGACGTCCGCGCTTCCAGACGGGGTTCGAGCGCGTAGGGATCGTGTTTGGTCCACTGCCCCGAAACAATGTCCGCGAAGCAGGTCCAGAACTTTTCGTCTTCCCAGCGCTCGATTTAGCCGCAGCATAAGTATGCCATACTTGATTCGAACGTACCATCAATGTGCGGCGGATGGCGATGCCATGGGGGACCCGGATGGCGAATGCGGAAGCGGTCCGCATAGCTGAGAGGCGTCGCGAGATCCACGCCCTCTACCTTCTTCCCAGAGGTGGAGTGGTACAAGCTGTTCAGCCAGGTCAAGACCCCAAGCATATTGGGGTGCGCGCGCGCTTGGACTTGTGCCTTCATCCAGCTTCAGAAGGTTGGCTGATGCGCAAGAAAGAAAATACGACATACTAGAGGTGGAAGAATTGTTTATTATCCTCGGGAAACCCTTGAAGATTTGAATAAGTAAGAGAGAAGACAAAGAGTGGAGTTTTGCAAACCGTCAGACTGTGGATTAGCCTTGACGAATTCCTCAAGGCTGGTCTTCCATGCCCGTGCTTGGGCATCGTCTACGACATCTTTTATCACAACGGTACCCTTGCGCTTGATCTCCGCAATCTGAGTTTCGCTCAACTTATCCAAATCCGCGAAAGACACTTGAGGAATGTACTAGGCAACGGTTAGCGTGTATGCAGAAAAGATAAATAGATTCATTTCACGGCAGTGCCCTCCTTCGCGATGGTCTGGGTGACTTCACGCAGCTGGTCAAGAACTTCCTTCCATGCCTTGATTAGATCCTGTTCGAAATTCGGACTACCCGAAGCAATTGCGCGCTTGATTTCGGTGAATCGCGGAGGGAGCTGTGTGGCCATGGTGGGTGAGAGAAAAAATCGCCTCGAGGTCGCAGTGGTGGAAAGGGTTAGCGCCGGTTCTCGGCCCGGCAGACCAGTGACGACCTCTCATGGGAAACTGTCGTTTGGTGAAGGAAGCGTGCATATCGAGTGTTGCTTCTCGTGTTAAAATACCGGTCTCATTCACCCATTCCATCGGCTTCCTTCCCTCTCCTCCGTCCTCGGTTTTTTGACGGTGTCTTGCGCCAGTGCATTGCATTTCCCGTTTCTGGATCTGGTGGTGATACTTTCCCTGGCATTCGTTTTCGTTACTCCGAGTCCTTCGTTCCATGTCATGTTTTCGGCGCTCTGTGTTTATCTCCTACCTGATATATTGGCAAGGATGAGTTGCAATATAGCGCGTTGGATTGGAGGGTTGGAGGGGGCTCGAGGCTGGAGCTATGAAGATTCTACACTCGGTGCACATTGAATTTATACTTGAGGACGGACCAAAGCCCGCCTGAAGGGTATCGAGAAGGATCAACGACATATAGTAAAAATACTCAGTGAGGGGAGGCGAAAGTTACAATATTACAACCATAGAAAGGTGGTAGATGCAATAAAATATTTCAAGTCCATTATACGCGACGCTTGATGTTGGTACTCAACCAATCCAGTCCCTCGTAAAGACCATCGCCGGACGTCGCACACGCGGCCTTGATGAAAAAAAAGAGTTGTCATCGTCCCGTTCGGTGGGCAATCACTGTTGACTTGAGCTTCCTCACCTGAATGAACCAGCTCTGCTGCCTGAGACCATGCAATCCAAGCTTATCCGTGAGCTCCGCAGCGTTCATCGCGTTTGGCATGTCCTGCTTGTTCGCGAAGACGAGGAGGAGGGCATCGCGCAGCTCGTCTTCATTGAGCATGCGCTGAAGCTCCTCGCGGGCCTGAGATACACGTTCGCGGTCGTTGGAATCGACGACGAAGATGATTCCTTCGGTGTTCTGGTAGTCTTCTCGAGGAGGTGAGATCGGGCAAGGAACGAGAGAAAACGGTCACACAATGTCTCCACAGAGGACGAATTATGTCCTGACCACCGACGTCCCACATTGTGAATGAGATATTCTTGTATTGGACAGACTCGACGTTAAAACCTATTGTATTGGATGTGGTTAATTGGATTGGCCACAGGAGACGAAGTGGTCACTCACCGATCGTTGGGACAGTGGTGACGATTTCTCCTAGCTTGAGCTTGTACAAAATGGTGGTCTTTCCCGCCGCATCCAGACCGACCTGGTCGACAACAAGATCGTGTCGGGTGCTATAAAATATGAAATAGAAGTCATACCATAAGAATTCCTGGTAGACCCGGTAACGTCAGAAGAAGATTGAGTTGGTCGCTTCGGTACGCACGCATTTCCTTCGGACCAAAGAGGCCGGAGAAGAGACGAGAAACAGGGATACCCATGATGGAGGAGCGGGTAGTCAACAAGAATAGGCAAGAAGGAGGATTGTTTGCGGTGGTGGTTATACAATCAACTGTCTCTGTATTTCTCAACTTGAAGACGGCAAGGCTTCTTATATATTGGGTTTGAGAAGGCCACGTATGCTGGCATACATATCCTACGTGTTTCTGCTACACCGACGTTGACACAATTCATTTGGCATCATTTTGACTCGACGGTTCCGGTTGCGATAAAAATAAAATAAAAGATTCAACTTGACACGTTGTGCGTTGGACACGTGACCGTGTTCTGACTCGCCAATGACTCGCCAGCCTGACACCCATAACCTCCTTCTGACATTTACAATCTAGGACGAGTATTGAACCAGCTTGTAAATGTGGAACTTTTTGTAGATCTTCTCGTGCAATTACTTCCAAAGCCGTTCAAATGTTGTGACTTGTCGTCATGATCAAGCCATTATATGATCGTTTGAGATATGTACCTGGGTAGTTTATTCTGTTTTTTCGAAAATTGGGCACATTCGCGTACGGAACTCCATTCGTTCTCACGTCCGACACTTCTCACTCTCATTTCACCACCACGTCTCAGAACCCCTTGGTTGCTCGACTGCTTTACTGAGCTGCTGACGCTCTTTCTCCTCGTGCTGCTCTTTTCCGCCGTAAGAACGAAACCAACGGCCCGCAATGTGTTCTCATTTCGTGTCGACTCTGTCGAGCCACGGTACTTATCCGGGATTCCGACGTGAAGCTACCTCGCCTCCACTGGAACAACATTATAATGATGTAATCGTGTGAAATAGGCTTGCCTCGGTAAGATGTGTATGGAGGAATCAGTTCCGGTCTGCGACATCTCACGCTCCCTGTTGCAGACATTAGGATACGCAGAAGGACATCAATATGACTTAGGTACGGTCACGGCGCACTACGGGACCCGCGATGTTCCCATCCACTCATGTTCATCTTCGACTTCCCTGGATTTTCTGTCGTTTTGCCCGTCCCTTCTTTGTTCCCCTTTCTTGTATCCATCCATTCTCATCCCCCCTGCGCGCCATTTGGCCCATTAATCTCGATTCTTCTCTTTACGTCCCCGTATGTGCACCAGTTTCTTATGGATCCCACAGATACCCTCTTCGCCCTCCGTGAACTGCCATGCACCCCGCGGAGCATCGCATTAATTCACCTTCAGGTCCCAGCTGGCAGGCGGTGGCCGGTGAGCTCTCTCCTTTTCGCTTCTTTCCCTTTTCGTCATATCCATAACATGGACACCTACGTGGTTCCCAGTCGTTTTTTTGGAAGCCAAATACATATCTTGGGGCGAATTAGTTCGTTCGGGGAGCGCCGTGGGTTCAATATCGGCCCCTCTACCGATGCACCTGGAAATGCGCTCCTCGTCGGCGTTTCCTCGCAAACTGCTGTAAATTTCTTGCCCTTCCCTTATTGTCGTTGTTTCCGTCGTTCGCGACCGCGTATTAATGCGTCTGTCGCAGTTCCTTTCTATCAAGCATGCGGGGATGCCTGTCGCGCTCTCGAGACTCTCGTCTGTGGATTTCAACTACATACTTGTAGTTCCTGCCTCGCAAACGTGGGTATTTAACCCACCACAGGGTTGTAAGTCTTGATTTTTCAAATAGATGTTGGTCTTGGAGATAGCTTTCCGTTCAATCAATCAGAGTTAAAAATCACACCAGATACATGCTTTTTACCCAGGTTGTGTATGTTTGCTTCTACTCTCGTTTCGGCATCTCAATGTATGTTTCCGAACTTCTTCGGGTTCTCTTTCCCATCCTTCTGTTTGTGTATCATTTTACGGTCGGCCGGATGGTCGCGGTTGATTTCGACTTTTTGATTTTGATTTCTGATTGACAATGTCACGTTCAAGTAACCCCACGCTTCACCCAGTCCAGTACCTATTTATTTCAGCTGGTATTCAGCATACAAAGTGACCAGGCTGTGCAGTGCGAGGTTTGGGGAGCCTTAAGCCACATTTTCGATTCGATATAACAGATTTCTTAGGTGGGTGCCTCCTGCCTCGAGCACAAGCCTTTTCGCCTACTTGACTCATCCAATTACTTGCTGGAAAGGATACCGTATAGAAACATTTTGAACAGTTTTTTTTAACATTTGTTTCTGTTGGGAGCGGCTCTCGCCCTCCAGTTGGGCTGCGAATTTATCGAAACGTCGGCAAAGACGGGTCGCCATTCTTGCACGAACCTTGCGAGGATCAGCAGAGCCAGCTGCGCCCGCGGTAACTAAATCCAAGCGTAACGATGGAAGCGATCGTGTGTTATCCTTGTATGAGCTTGTTGATACCTTACTCCCCTTCGTTTTCGTCCTTCTTGCTTCTCCCAGATCCCTATTAGACATTTGACGTTCCGTAACTGTGCCTAGATGACTACCAACAGTCGAAGAGAAAAAAACCTCGCACAGTCACGTGGGGAGCCCCACAAGCAGCAAAACACCTAATTTAGCTGGATGGATTTAGGCCAGAAGGTAATCTTTCCGAAATGAGTGGCTTATTATTGGCGACTGCCTAGTCGGCCATTTGCGTAATATAACACCGTGTAGTTTAAAATCTCGAACATTGGCGTTCGTGGGGTGATATGCGACCTATGAGGACCTCATATGTCAAGTCACACCGCTGGTTCCTCAATTTAGCAGGCATTTAAGTTAGCTACAATTTCCTCAAGTATCTTAAAACACATAATGTGACGAGAAACTCGATTTTATATATTGGATTTAGGACTCGACCAAATCTAATCACTAATCTAATCTATCAAAGTCGAAATAAGCGTCCACAAAATTTCAAGTATCACCGCACCTTTTGCCAGCCATGAAATGCAATGTAAAAAATGAGGAATAAATGGTCTTGAAACGAGTGCCAAAACTACAGGTATCAGGCCGGTCAATATGCCTGTCGACACTTTAGATTTTGAATTAAGTTTAGAGGAAGATTAAATGAGAAGTATGGATTCTCGTTTAAAGGAGCCTTAAACTGGATACAATACTTGGGGTTTCGGACACCATTAAACCCATCTGCAGATGGCCTGCAGATGATCTGCAGACCTTCTGCAGATCATTGTCGTCACTCTTATCTTTTCGAAACAAAACTCTGTTGCAAATACACGATATATGATCATTGTACAATACTGTTCCTAGTGCAAGCACACGGCGAGATACTGGGCAGAGAGCTCATCGTTCTTCAAAGACACCTTGCGGGCGGCATTACTGAACCTGATCTTATTTTTCCATTCCGCATATGTGTGAAGCTTCGCCGACTTTCTCTCAATTCCTTCAATCTTTTCACAAACCACCACTCACAGTTGGCGTTCCACCATCCCGTGTTAAGCCCGGATGACCAAAAGGCGGTCGGGGTTGGCCATCAGGAGATAAACTTCAATTGCTGTCCGTCTTCTGCCTTGCTGCTCCTTTGTCCTGGAATGAAGTTAGCGTACATCAGCAAAAAGTTAAATAAACATGCCCGTTTCAACTGAGTAGACCCCGCAGATAAGGTTGATCTCATCTGGCGTCAGGGCTTCATGCCACAACGCTTCTTCCCGATTCCCGCTCAACACATGCGCTCCAGTCTTGAGGATGTCTTCGGAGGGATCAAGATAAGCTATATCCGCAAAATCTGGAATAGCCGAGCGAGCGAGTCGACCGATGATGCCCCCATAGAAGAGAGCCACGCGACCACGTGGCGAGCGGAGGAATGTGTTCCGCCGCTGAACGTAGACCCCAAAATCAACAAAAGTCGGTTTGTAACCGGCAGGGGCGGCGACCCAGAGTGTTGATAGATGGGGGAGCGAGAGGCACATGATTAGCCGGTCTCTCCCAGCTGGGATGAAACTCCACACCCAATTCCACAAGTTCGCGGATGAGATGCGCGAAATCATGCCCCCAGCCCAACCTAATGATTTGAAGGACGGTGGCAGTGCTCTCCAGTAAAATCGAGGGACCGGGAGCTTCAGAACTGCGGGGACGAATCGAATAGAGTTTCTTGTCTGCTGACTGATGATCTCGACGTTGACATTCTACTCAAGGGCCAAGTCAGAATCAGGCGAGGTCAAATCACAAAGTTTGGCTTGAAAACCTCTCAGATCGCCCTCGAGAAGGTGCTGAAGGAAGGTCGGGAGTACCGAGGCGTCGGGGACAGTGTAGGTTTCGTCGCCAACGGCCCACGCACATGCTTTACGTTCCATCTCCCGGGAGGAACTAATGGGAGCTACAGGCTCTTCAAAGCCGAAAACGGTGGAGGATGGTGGACAAAATGTCTTGCATTCGCCACCCCGGTAGGTTGTCCGCATCTTCATATGGATTCTCACGATCCAAATCGTATGCACGCTCAAGGACTTGTGTAGCCCTCTCACCCGTCTCCTCCTCCATTGTTTGACGCCCGGGGACATCAGGAATCAAGGAATGATAGCTGCAGGTAAAGCGGGCTGGTGGAATTGGACATAGCTGTCGTCATAGTCATCGTCGTCGTCGTACATTTCATCCGGCTCAGCCTCTTCGTTTGGAGCCAGCGCAGTGCAGAGATCCCATTGATTTGAAAAATAATCGTAGATGCGCTGGTTGGACGTAAACTCGTCCCAACGCTCAGCCGCATCAGTGCGATTGCATGTGCACCGGATGAAAAACCCGCCCTCCTCTTCCTCCCATATGAATGCGCGAGCCCCTTTCTTGCCCGGTGGCCCTCCCTTGACTGCATGGTTTTCTTGGGCGAGACGCCGGCCCTTTGCCTCAGAAGTCTCATGTTGGGCCTGCTTTTCGTTATGTAGCCTGCGGCGCTTCATGAAAGCATGGATATCTTCTCCATGTTTCTGGCCGCTGTCGTGTTCGACAGCTGGGAAAGATATAGCGGGGGGAGTGGAGTCAGCTGGCATTTCTGAGTGCCAATATGTTGGCGGGGCATGTGAGGAAGGGGGTGCGGGGCGGCGGTGCGCCATCTCTGTGACTTTTGCAGACTGATCTGGTGACCGACCATGGCTAAAAGCGACCTCACCTGGAAGGCTTTGTAGATAGTCGACTTCGCCGACATCAGGCACAAAACCTATCTTAACAAGAGGCTCGGGGACGGGCTCGTTGAGAGGAAAACCCTGGCCGTAAAAAAAGTAGAGGGGGACACAGTGTTTGCTGAGGAGTTAAGGTAAGAGCCAGTGAGCATGGCAAGGGATATGTTCATCGGGATGTGATTTGGACCAAGTGAGGTCGAAGATGCCGCCCATGCAGTCGATGGTGAAATCTCCGACCGCGGAATCCTCCAAGTCGATGAGCCACTGGTGGTGAAGCTTTGTTGTTTGCGACATCGGAGCCCTCCAGTCGCCGGAGTAGTGCGCGTCAAGAAGAATAAACATGAGGGTGATCTTTGCCATCAGGGGTAGAAACACATCACGTGAGCGCAGAGCGATGTCTCTGGCGGTTGAGCACGACTGAGCATTCCTCTCGGTGTAGCGGTAGGAGATGGGGTTTAGAAATGTGTACCCCCCTACGGCAACAGGACCACCATAAAGATTTGACATGTTGCGCAGAGTCGGGTGGACCGGTGTCACCCGAAGAAGTGAACAATGTCTTCGAGGCAGAGTTCCTTCGCAGCTTCGACGGGCCTGTTCCTGATCAGCTATTCATCAACAGAGGGGGTCGGATGAGACTTGCGTTCCAAATCTTGCTGGACTTTTTTAACCCGCATGGGATGAGAAAACACGGTAATCACGACTCCGTTGGAATTTTGGCTATCGTGAACCTCAATCTCCCTGAGGATATTCGCTACAAGCCTGAGTTCATGTGGCTCAGCATCATTCTAGGTCCACATGAACCCAACCACGACCAAATCGGCTACTACCTCCGTCCCCTCATCGACCAGTTCATCGCTGGCTGGAGGCCCGGAATTCACCTCTCCGCACCGGATTGTCTGACACTGGATGCTCGATTGACATTGCTATTGCAATAAACGTAAACGACCTTCCGGCTACTTGTAAGATACTCGGTCTCGCTGGTGTTGGCTCTCATCACATCTGCACAGTCTGCAATTGCAAGGGTGTGGAGACAACACATTGCACTGACTTGGATGATCCTGCTTGGGTGCAAAGGGACGTTCGGGAGCTGCGGCGTTGGGCGTACGCTTGGAGGGACGCTCAAACACAGGCTGAGCGTGATATAATCGTCAAAGAACATGGTGTGCGTTGGTCCGAGCTCTGGCAGTTGCTGTACTGGGATCCAACTCGGATGGGTGTTGTCAACTCGATCCACTGTGTTCTAGAGGGCCTGGTACACTACCACTGTCGTAGAGTCCTCCGAATAGATGCTGAAATCGCCAAAAAGAAGGAGATGGCTGGTATCGCTTTTGACCAGGAATGGGTCGAGTATGATCCTCACGAGTGTCCCTCCGACTATCTGCTAAAGAATCCGGAGAAGGACCTACCTCAGATCCGCCGGATCCAAGCTAAACTTGTCCACTCTCTTCGCAACGACGATGGCGATGTCGGCAACGTTTCCGAGGACGAGCAAATGCCTGATGTTCCTGAAGGCAATTATATCCTTGCAATCAGCCAGGCAACTATGTGGAGCGCACTGCACCATAACAACCTTGCTGCTCTTCGTTTTGTCGCATATTCCCTTGATCTTTCCATGGACGGTGCGAAAACGAAGGCACACTTCTGTGATAAACTTATGACCTGGGTGAGTAACTCTTTCTCATCGGGACATTCGTGCTGACATATGACTTATGCTCCAGCGCCGAACCAAACCTCTCAACAGCGACGGCAACGACTTCGTTCCGAAAGCAATCAACTTGAATCAAATCAAGTTCATCCAATGCGTGATTGCGCAGACCGTCACACTGTCCTGGATCAATAGCATGCCGCGCAACTACGGGGAGAGCAACGCGGGCAGTATCAAAGCGGATGAGTGGCAAACTCTTGCCACCCTGGATCTACCGATTGCGCTTGTGCTTCTGTGGGCAGATTGTCCCGCGGACGAGCACTCAGCATGTCTCCTCGGGACGCTGGACCACAGCATGGCATTATTCCAGGCTGTAATTCTTGTCTGCCATTACACCATGACGGTTGAGCGTGCAAACACATAACGTCAACTTCTCAAAACATGGGTCGAAGGACTTACTGTCCATCACCCTCATACCCAGAGCCATGCGAAACGGCCCATCATTCACGTCGTGTTCCACATCTACAATTTTCTTCTATTTTTCGGCCCTGTGATCTCGTGGTGGTGTTTCCCTTTCGAGCGGGCCATCGGCTACCTTCAAAAGATCAATACCACCGACCGCGTCGGAGGAGAACTCAAGGGCATCCTGACCAAATCCTTCCTGCGAGGTGCGACTTTGCAGCGCTGGCTTTCCCTTACCTCCAGGGCAGTCAGACCTGTTTCTTCGGTATTACCCTTACTTCCCTGCTCAGACTTACTCTTCCAAAATGCAAAATACCACTGATAAAGTCCCACCCTCTCTGATATTATCCCATTGTGCGCGGTTTGAGCTCTCGGAAGACCGCGCTGTAGTCTTTAACCTTTCTAGAAGCTAGTCTGCATTGAATATAACAGTTTGCCTTATATCGTCACTGACTGATGATCTGACAACCATCTGCCGACCATCTGCCGATGGTCCGCAGATGTGTTTTAAGGGCATCCGAAACCTGGAGTTTTTTAATGAGTTTCAAACACCTTTAAACCAGAATGCCTACTTCTCATTTCTTTGTCCTCTAAACTTAATTCAAAATCTGAAGTATCAGTAGGTATATTGACGGGCTTGATACCTGTAGTTTTGGCACTCGTTTTAAGACCATTTATTCCTTATTTTTTATATTGCATTTCATAGCTGGCGAAAGGTGCGGTGATACTTGAAATTTGTGGACGCTTATTTCGACTTTGATAGATTAGATTAGTGATTAGATTTGGTCGAGTCCTAAATCCAATATATAAAATCGAGTTTCTCGTCACATTATGTGTTTTAATACTTGAGGAAATTGTAGCTAACTTAAATGCCTGCTAAATTGAGGAACCAGCGGTGTGAGTTGGGGCCGGAACTGTCACGGCCATCAAAACTGGTGAGAGGTCTTAGATCAAGATGCCGGCGTGTGCACATCATTTCTTATTTCCGGACAGGCTACGCGCTCATTTCTTCCTTGTTTCTCCACCAATTCCCCACCGATTCGCAAGCTTATAGGCTCGAACTCATCCCTAGATTCATGGGAATGATACCGTGGTAATACTTCCGCCACCTAGGATTTGTTTCGTCCTCACAGCGCTCTATCAAGACCCCGAACAGATTCTGAGTGGGGCAGACCGGCCACCTCTCTAGTGAACCAGCCGTATTTCCTGTGGACCCAGAATTTGGTTGGTACATTGAACATAGTTGAGTTTGTGTTATACCAAGTTTATAGGTTTATCACTGTACAGGTTCCCGGCCGAGGTGGGCTACTGCCCCAAACCAGTGAATTTCAGTTGTGCACCAAGCTGAACTTTTTTGGAGGGGTTGCGGGCAGGTGGAAAACATTGTGTGTGACTTTGTATGCTCAAAAACATCCTATGAAGTCATCTGGAACTTAATTTGGGTCTTCAATGTGCTCTATATGTCGCAGGGCACACCACTTTGTTCTCACTGCCCTTCTGCCGACCCTACTTGGCTTGGAACAGAACTAGTATCATTGTCCATACACCTTAGATGTACGTTTTAAGTGTATGGAATCATTCATTTCCATCCCTTGAACAGTTTGGAATGCAGCGGGGTGGATAGAAGTGGTGCAAACTGATCATTTGGCTGGGTGGCCGACTAGGCCGTTTATTCCCTTTTCGGGGGGAAATAAATTTAAAGAGCGATGAAGTCGTCATATAAATTCAGTAAAATTATTTTCACTCATTCCTAGGAACCATATCTTCATTCGAGAGCCCAAATACCCAGACCCCCGCGACTTCCCGCGTGGGCTTTAGGCCGAAAGTGCTAAGGTGGCCGAGTAGGCAGTTTCCGATAATATGCAGTTCGCACAATCAATGCTCACGCCCAGTCAAAAGTCGGCCGTATAGATTGAAATGATTTGAGATAGAATGCCGGAAGCGGCAACCAAGTGGAATGATCTGAGATTGTTTATCGATGGTGATCAAACCATCTCGTCTTATCACAGTCACCATTGCCTACCAGTACCTAGTACTAGTAGTAGTACCACACCATCGCTCGCCTGAGTACTCATTTCATGGTGGGATCTAAATCACCTGATGTTGACAACGTCTTCACTTCCTTCCCGCCACCATGGCGCATGGCCTAGGGTCTCTCGGGTCGTCCCAACGTCGTCCTCCCTCTTTCCCAACTCCTTCTACAGGCCATCCACCGCGGAACCCACGGAATCCCCTGCGGACAAAGGCAACAGGCGCATGGTCCCCTCCTCCGCGATCTCACCCGCGCTGCGCGCGTCCCGGCGCACCGCGCTGGCGAGCTACCAGCCCAAGGAGAGCGACCCTGACGACGAGAAGAAGACGGGGTACGTCCCCGTGTGGCTCGACGATGCGGACGCGCTGGGCACTATGAGGGGTATTGTAAGACTAGTAAGTGCTTCTCTTCTACTCTTTGTATGATAACTCACGTGCCTGGCCCCTCTTCCACTACCTCCTCTGGCAGGACGTCGCCTCCTCCGCGACAGACGTCTCCCAGGACACACACTACAAGTCCTACGCCCCAGCCAACAACGCGTTCGCACAGGCCGTCGCAAAAGAGTGGAGGGAGGGTGATTTGGTGTGGTGGGGTGGTTTCGGGCTTTCCTTCTTTTGTTTCGGTGCTGATGCGTCGCTTGTGTTTTAGGCAACGCACGCAGCGTTGCTGCGCACGAGCAACAACGCACGCACGCGCCCCGCCGGGGCGCTCTGGTCGTCGCCATCGCCGAGGGGGATGGAGATGGAGACGAAGGAGAGGGAGATCGAGATGGGGATGGGCATAGACTCGAGGTGCGTTGTACGCCCCTTGGCGTTCGAGCTGCGCTGATTCACAGAGCTGCGCTTACGCACGCTCGCCGCCTGCGATACGAGCACGAACGACAACGATCAAGTCGCGCGTCGAGCGCGGACAGCGGACACACGGCGGTGGTGTTTCTTGCTCATCCTTATCCCTATTCCCATGCCCATTCCCATCGCAACAACACCGCGCCAAGCCGTGCTGAGCTTGCGCGTGTCGACTCGCGCGGCGTTGCTGACGCTTCGCCTGCGCCTCGCCTCCGGCTCTCACATCGACGCCAAGCCGCGTCGAGGCGCGCAATGCCGCCCGCGCGATCGATCGTGAAACGCGTCCGCAGCTCGCGAGTTCGCCGCCCGCGCGAGACCCCGACTGCCCCGGCGACGTGCGCGTCGACGCCCCGTAGGCAATCTATCGTATTGAATACTATTAATCACACAACTGTACATTTGATTTCAATCCATTCCACAATTTCACACACCTTTACAAACCATCTCAGAGCATTCCAATGTATTCTCTCGACGACACAGTACCTCACGCTACCATGTGTAATAGATTGAGATGGATTGCGGAAATACTCAAACTATCACAATACAGCTCGTGCCATACCGCAAATCAGTGCAAGTTTTCCAGATGGTTTGTGAATCGGTGAGATGGTTTGAATATTTTGCATTTCATCTCGTTTCATTTCACTCCATCCCGTGGACTTTTGACTGGGGCTCACGGTGAACGTTGAAGAAAACATTGCCACATAAAGTCCAAGCACCGAAAGTACATGATGTGCATATAGAGGTAAGTAAAGGGTCTCAATCGCACGCAAGTCTGGGTTCCATTCCAAATCTTTCGTGGGGAACGAAATCCGCCATTCATCTATGGCAGATTGATGACCCAATTCTGGCGCGCAATTTAGATGCATGCCACCGGGATGCCATGAGACTCGTACCTGGTTCGTGTTGCCGGAGAAGCAGGTCCACATCTGGATCTGTACCAATCGTCAATGTTCTGCCTCACCCTCGGAATAGGTGAAGACAGGTACCTGATTTCCATTTGTCTCGTCCCCATTGGTAAGGTCTATACACTTGTCAGGATGAGCCAACCAACGAATGATGTCATTCGGCTGGTTCAGAATAGCGCCGCCCGAATGCTGGAATTGTTGGTTGGTGTTTCCGTCTGCACATGTCCAGACCTGCAGTTTGACTCCGTCACCGTTTCGGCCATCCGTCACGTCGATACATTTGTCGCCCTGGCGAATGGTGGATCCTACGAAAGACCAAACTTGGTTACTGGCTCCTGTGAAGTCGCAATTCTTGGGAGAACATAATCACCAAACTGTTAAATTGAGCAGAGCTTAAGATGTGCACCTGGATAACAACGGGTGCACCATCTGAATCATCGGACATGGTAATGCATTTGAACGCGTCACTTGTGTCAGGAAAATTAATACGGTAACTGCCTGCGAGCGGAAGCGCCGTGGGACAAGCCGCATTGCTGTCGACAGGTATGGTCGTGCCGTTCACGGGCGGCACATTTGGAGCATGAGTCAAGGCGAGACTGGTAGCGTTTCTACAAAACTTCACGATCTGAACACTGACTGGCACGAAAGAATACGCACATAGAAGCAGAATTGTGGCGAGGCGAACGCATGGTTGTATCTGCGAAGGGAAGCTTTAGCACTGCAAGAGACTCAGAAATGCATAGGTGCTTACTCGCACTCCACGTATGGACCATTGCGGATACCATGAGTAAGTGGAAAGTTAGTGCCTTGAATGGGAAGAGGATTTAAGCACGCCCTCAAAGTGCTAGCAAAGGCGATGTTCGTGGCAGAAACAGCGATGAGAACGAAACCCAGGAGTTTAGCCATGGTCCGTCAGTATTTTGCCACTCCGAAGCGACCGCGCTTTATATGGTGGGCAAGGAACGTAACACGACCCCTAGATGTGTACCACGTCACGAGGATCGGTCTAAAACG